>JBBJLR010022786.1:0-13061 GCA_037577145.1 Brachypetersius gabonensis
TGTAATAGCCAATAAAGGCTTTTCTATTGATTATTGAGGAAGGGTATGAATACTTTTGGACATGCCACTTTTTGCATTATTGTACATAAAACCTGAGAAATTTTTTTTCCTCAATTATGTCTTTAGTACATCATTGTATTATGTTTTTGCATACACCTATGTCATTTTCTGTCTAAATATGACTTGCTGGTTAAATAAAATCAAATTTAAGTGAAAATTTGCCTGGGGTATGAATAATTTCAAGGCTCACTGTATATACAAAGATATTGTGGTATCTAACCATTGCATTCAAATACATAGACTAAAATATGGAGTTGGTCGCCCTTTGTAGCTATAACAGTTTCCCCTTTTCTTGGAAGGCTTTCCACAAGATTCCACAGAGTTTCTGTGGGAATTTGTCTCCATTCATCCTGTAGAGCATTTCTGAGGTCAGACACTGATGTTGGACGAGAAGGCCTGGCTAACAATCTCCGTTCCAGTTCATCCCAAAGGTGTTGGATGGGGTTGAGGCCAGGGCTCTCTGTGCAGCCAGTCAAGTTCTTCCACACTGAACTTATCCTACCATGTATTTATGGAGATTGCTTTGTGCTCTGGGACACAGACAAGCTGGAACAGAAAAGGTTCTTCCCCAAACTGGGTCCACAGAGTTGGAAGCATGGCGTTGTCCAGAATGTCTAGGTCTGCTGAAGTAATAAGATTGCCCTTCTCTGGACGAAAGGGGCCATCTGAATTCAGTGATTAAGAGATGTGTCCCAATACTTTTGTCCATTTTGTGTGTGTGTGTGTAACAGTGCTGGGCTGCCGAACGAGATTTTTTAAAGGTCCACGGCCGGATACATAACATGTTATTACAAAAAGAGACATAAGCATATATAGCTTTATAAACACTGAAGATAAAACACGGTTACGTCTAGAATATAGAAATAAAAGCTCGGAAACCAAAAGGCACATTCAAGCCTGGGCAAACGGCTAGCTAAATTAGCTAAAAAAAAAAACACACACACGCACACAGAGGCAGAAACAACTCCCCGACACGCATTTTTACACACCTTTTGAAATCTCTCATGAGTCGCCTCCTCGCCGGGGTGGACATGACTAAAATAAATGTAAAAAGAAAAGTGGAAATATTAAGTCATAAAAGGTACAGGGGCCGGAAAAATAAAAAAGCAGCTACCTCGCTCCTGAGCTGTGGCTTTTCTCTCTCTCTCTCTCTCTCTCCCTCTCGCTCTCTCTCTATACCAAACAACCAGTGACGTCAGACCGGAGGAGTCCTGCGTACTTTGCGTTATTTACGTAGATTAATTTCGCGTTTATTTATATATTTAAAAGAGCTAGGGTAACACAGGTTGCGTAAAAAAATATCGTATTCGGTCTCTACCAAATAGTGGAGTTTGTTGTTATTTTTCAGTGCGCATTTCTTGTCTATTGGTTTGTTTGTTTATTTGTTTGTTTTGTTTTTACCATCGTATTGTGGCTCTGCGCCACAATGCCACACCTTCTGCGCTTAAGCTGAAATACATAAGATGGACAAAAATATCGGGACGCCCTGACCATTACACCAACAGGTATTTTAATGAAATTGCATTCAACTACATAGACATTAATATGGAGTTGCCCCTTCCTTTGCAGCTATAACAGCTTTCACTCTTCTTGGAGGACTTTCCACAAGATTTTGGAGTTTTCTGTGTCCATTTATTCTGTAGAGCATTTATGAGGGCACACCAAACCAAACTCATCCAACCATGTCTTTATAGTTAGGGAGCTTGCTTTGTGCACTGGCTCACAGTCATACTGGAATAGAAAAGGTTCTCCCTCAAACTACGTCCACAAAGTTAGATGCATGGCGTTGTCCAAAATGTCTTGGTCCGATGAAACATTAAGATTAACTTTCACTGGAAATAAAAGGCCTAGCACAAACCCTAGTGTGTCCCAGTACTTTTGTACCCAGAGTGTAGCAACCTACTCCCTATGTAGTGTGCTTTGTTAAATTCTGAATCTCTGTCTTTTACACCAGACAGTGCACTGTTTGTTCAGTCTGAGCTCAAGCACACACTGCTGTTTGTGATACAGCTGCTTAATTTCTTATAGAAACATTTTTGCCAATAAAGATGTTGAAAATAACTCTATTATTAAGTGTACCCATATATTTTGCAGGGTTATACTCTCTTTTTTTCTGAGGACTACACCACTGGTTAGACCAACGTCTCCCCGCTCTGGTCTAGAAGCTACATTGCCCTGCACTCTTGTAGTGCTTTCACTGCTTTAAAACACTTTGAACAGATCAGTCAGCACTTGCTGTTGTGCTGATTAGTTGGATCTGAGGTCTTGGGAACAGCAAAGACACTCAAATGTTCAGGGGCATGCGGATCAAGGTTGGAAAACGTAGGGTTAGACACATTTGAGCGGGAGAAACCCAGACTGGTCTTAAAATAGAAAATAAGGCCACAGACGAGTTAGATATTAAAGGCTAAACACACGTTTTTAAAGCGTTCTGGCTCCTCACCATTCATTTCAGAAGTCTCTTTTTATATACGGAGCCCTGCACACATCCCCGGGCTGTGAAAGCTTTTTCACTTCTCCACCACCACACAAGTCTTGTAACTGTGTTAACTAAAGTTTTAAATAATAAATTTCGCTTAAATAAATAATCTGCTTCAAGCACAAATTTGCTTTTTAACACTAAGTCTATTGGATCTGCTGCCCTGTATCTCCTGATCAGACACACTTGGCTGGGTCCCAGGTTCTCTAAAGCATCTAAGTGTTCAGTTCTTCACCGCCAGAAAAAGAGAGTTCAGTGAGATGCTTGGTCTAGTTTTTAAGTATCAGGTTAATTAATAAAAAGCCATCTTCTGCTCCTTCACTATTAGCTTTATCTTTATCTATATTATTTATAGACAAAGATAACCTGCACTTTTGGCTGCAGTTTTCTGTCTTGCTTCCTCACTAGCCTTTTCCCTAGCAGTTTCTTCTTTTAGTATCTCCAGGAGGAAGGTCCTCTTCTTTCCTTCACAGTGCTGCTGACTGTGGATCTGACTCAGTCGCCTGTTCTGTGGTCAAGGTGAGGACATGCACCAGTAGAGAAATTATTAAGTGCCTCAAAACCTCATCCACCATTGTGAAGCAGTTTCATGATGCATGATGTTACTGTGTCTTCTCCACTGGGCCTGTCCCAGCTGGTTAAATCTTAACTCCTACAGATAAGAGTTGCATTTTTCACTTCAGGAAAAGCTGTGGCATTATGACAAACACATGCTGTGGCATTACAGCAACTCTATTGTCTCATTGCTTGCTGGGTGGTGACTGGTTAGTACCTTGCCCTTATCATTAAAGTTAAGCTATCACCTTGCCCATTGGCTATCAACCAGTTCATTTTCACTGCTCATATTTTTGCTTAACCCTTACATGTTGAGAGTTAGGATTGAGTAAAACTGTGGAGTGTCTGGGGGATCACTGACGACTGGTTCTTGACTTACATATTTGTAAGCATGCATTTGTGAACACACCACAGCACACAGTGTGAAATTCTTCCTCTGCATGTAACCCATTCACCAAGTGAAGCACTGGACAGCCAGGAAAACAGCGGCTTGGGAGCAGTATATGGCAATGGTACCTGAGTGCCTCAGTGGTGCCACTGGCAGTCCTGGAATTCAAACAAATTACCTTCTGATCTCAGGGGCAACACCCTACCTACCTGGCCACCAGCTCCCCAAGGATAGTAACACTGCAGTTACAAAAAAAGCAACAAAGATGCCTGATACGGTTTCACAAATGTATCATCAGCATTGTCTTTCTGGTACTCAATTTTTAACGTTAAGACAATATAATCCTCTATTTATCTCAGTGGAAAAAGAAATAACTCAATAACTTTAATAACAACTGGTTTTACTGCTGCGAATCTTGTTAAAAACTATTTACTCAGTCAGTGAAGAAAAACAAAGTAATCTGTTAATGTGTCAGGATGCATAATGCTACTCCTGTAACTATAGCACCAAGGATTTGTTTCAGTCAGTAGATATATTTACTGAAAGTGGCAATTCTGTGAACACACCACAGCACGCAGCCAGGAACACAGTAGCACAACACAGGTACCTTACTCAAGGGTGCCTCGGTGGGATTCGAAACCACGACTTTCTGACCACAGGGCAGACACCCTAACCACAAGGCTACCAGCTATTTTTAGGTATAGAATGATATTCTCTAGTAAACTTGTCACAGCTATCCAGCGTCCAAAACAAAATAATTGGCTTTGCTCTAACTGGGCGTGTTGACGGCTGGTGTGATGCTAGTCAGCCCAGGTGTTCAGGCCTGTCATAACAGAACTGATGGTTAGTGTTCTTCCTCTAACATGCTGAGCTGTCCAATTAAATGGCAGTAGTGACATTTCAAAAAGAATCTGTTTGCATTTCATATTAATAGTTAACCTTACATTATTTGTTAACAGTTACTATTGTTATTGACCTACTTTTGTTATTGTCATGTAATTATCATCATAGTTCTAACTCGACCCTGTGGACAGCATTTCCAAAGAAAATCTAAAGAATATCCTGTCTTCTGTTGTGGGCTTCAGGAATTTAAGTGACTTCTAAAAACTCACAAATGTGTAGCAATACAATTCAAATCACATCGTCAGGTTCAGTGATGGCGCAACTGTGCTGAGTTTGAGAAGTTTAATGATTAGGTGACATACAGAGTGGAGTTTAAGTGGCAGCTTGTCTCTGAATGTGGACAAAACAAAAGGAAGATTATTGACTACTGTCTCACGTAAGTGTCTCACAGATTGCTTCAGGAATTTATCTACTCCAGATAACAAGACTTTAACGAGGATTGTGGGGACAGATGAAAAAAATCCCTCCCATACTATCTTCTCCCTCCATCCGTCAAAAAAAAAAGGGTTTGTAACATACAGGTCTTACCTTAGGCAGTCCGACTGAATCATAAACTGTTCACACACACATGCTCCTAAAGTGAACTACTTCCATCCCCTAAACACAGTACATTAAACTGTTCTGCCATAAACAAAAACTTACACCTGAAATGATACTGCAAATTTATTTTGATACTATATTTATTATATTCTGAACATTCACTATCCAGTTGCTGCTACTGATGGGTATTTTAGCGCAACTAACGACCTCAGTCTTAATTTATTCTTAAGTACGCTGCAGCTAGAAAACAGTATTTTTCGTAATACTGTATGTATTCAATGTTCATTTTGGTGAAATGCTTTTTCATTTCACTTTATCCTATGTCTGTCATTGAAATGTCAGTAAACACCCACCTGACTTGGCTCCATTTGTTTGTTGTCCAATGTACTCTCACAACGCTCTGATGGCAATCATATTTTCCTTTCCCATTTTTCTAATTATCCAGCTTTCACATATATGAAGAGTCACAATAACCTCAGCTGGCACAATTTCTGAGACACTTCAATATATTTGAAAAACATTTCAAGCTTCTTGATCCTTGCTCTGCTAATTATCAATCTTTGTTATTTCTTGACTGTGGGTTCCTGTGTTAACAGTAAATTATTCAGGAAGACAAAAGCTAAAGTTGTTCACTCATACAGTAGGTTTGAGAAACACTGGTACTGCTCTCTGCCAGCAGATGGTGCTGAAAGTCTCAGATAAAAAAGGTGAAGTCTCGAAAAAAAAAAAAGACAAACCCGTGGTATGTTCTGCAAAGGAGGAGGTGAGTCACACCCAGGGACTATTCTAAGTCTGACACAGGATTGTTGTTGGAAATCCAGGCTTATATGAGTGAGATTAATTTTGTGAGGGGAATGGTTGGACTTTTAGTATCAGTTTTCTGCTAAAATACCTAAAGGGCCCTTTTTCAATACATTTATGTGTTTGAAAACTTCACACAGTAAGCCATGTCAAGTAAATATCAAGTAAAACATCTAAAACAATGTGTTTTTGCATTTTAACACTGAAATAGGTCATTTTATGTGATTGTTTTAGGGTTTGAGGACGATAATAAGTATTTAATTTGTAATTTAGTACAAAATGAATTTCTATTGAAAGAAGCGAGATGTGTTTCTTTCAATAGAAATTCATTTTGTGATGATGATGATTCTGATGATTCAGGAATACAAAATACAAGAGATATAGAGAGATTTAGCCGTGTTACTCATTTTGGTAACTCTGATATGAGCGACAATGACATCTGTACTCGGACTGATGCTCGGCGATAACGACTCAGTGTGATTAATATGTAAATTCCAATTCTTTCATCTATCTGAAATGCTGATAGCATACTCTTTGATGCTTGGGTGTGTGTTCTTTTCTGATGTGAATCATCAGATAGGCCTATCACATGAAGAGAAATCTTATAACAGTGCTGCCGTCTGTGATTGTACAAAATACAAAGTACTCTAAATATGATAACAGTGGCACATCATGTACAGTAAAACAAGGAATGGTAAAAATAATACATGCCCCTGTACCATGACAGCTTAGCAGCATGCTTGTTGTGCAAACACATTCAATAATTAAAAAGCAAAATTGTTCTAATAATAACCATAATAATAATAGCAGAAATTATTTTTTATCTTAGCTAGGACTAGGCTGATCAGCTACCTAACAGACTAAAAGACACCTAGTTAACAGGTTAAATTACTTATTTTGAAGTAAGTTTGTTATTGTTGTCTTGTTGAAACATCTCTGCTCCTGGCTGATGAGATATAAGACTTTTTTGTGGAGTAGCAACCTAATTTCATAACACTTCAGAGTGTGCACCATTATTGCCATTGTTAATTGAGGTGGTTTTGCGTGAAGGTGTATTGTGCACAGACTGTGAACACATACCAACATGATCAAATCTTCTTGGTGCATAATTGCACAATTCTACTTGAATTTCTTCATTTTTGCACTCTTATGTCTGGTAAAAGTTTGGCAAATTTGGAGTATGATTATTTAGTTTACAGGAAAGCTATTTATTTACTTGCAAAGGAGGGCAGGGAAGATTTTTGTTTGCAGACTTTGACCCAATATGTCATTTTTTTGTTGGTTGTAACACTAAACTAAGTTACTATTATTGTCATCAAAATATATGCTTATGGTACTACTTGCTCCCTGGCTATATATATTATTTGTGGTTCCATCCAATAATAATAATAATAATAATAATAATAATAATAATAATAATAATAACAATAAATATAATAATAACAACAACAACAACAACAACAACAACAACAATAATAATAGTAGTAGTTGACTGTTTACATTGTTAGCAAGACTTTTTACATATTTACACAAATTATACAGTTATTTTATCATTACATGAGGAACAGACTTAAATAAATACATGAAGCTTCCAAAACTTGGATATGAAAGGACACTTTATTCAGTCGTTCAGACACAAAAACAGATTCTTCAGAAACTGGTAATGACTTGTGATAGTCCATCATGATTTCGTGGTTAGCACTGAATCGCTGACTGTTGGTTTGACTCTTGTGTTTTCATGTGGATAGTTTTTATTTATTATTAAAATGTACTTGTGTGGACTGGACTTTCCCTTGGCTAAGAATTGACCCTTTGTTAAAACGTACCTGTGTATGTGTGGACTTGATCTTAGTGTCAAAGTAATGTAGAAAATTGGTTTAACAATGACAGACAGCACAACAATGCAAAAAGAAAAATTCAATCTTACTACAGAGCAAGGAAATAAGTTGTAGTTGGCTTTATGGAAGGCATTACTGAAAATAAATGTGCACTTCTGTATGTGTTTAAATCTGTCGATTTGGGCTCACACTTATTAGCAAAAGTAAAAGATAATGCTATGCTTACAAGTATCATTAACATGTTCTGGTATTGAATCTCTTTGGTAGTAGTTTCAACGAAGCCTGATTTAGAACGTGAAACGGGTCGTCAGCCAATGACAAGCCTCAGTCGCCCTGCAAGTGGCCAATCAGAGCTCAGCTCTCAGCCGGTCTAACTCGGAGCTTCAGAGTGCGGCTGCTTCAGGGTGGGACTGTGAGGAGAGACTGCTTCTCGGTTCCTTGTCCGATCTTCTAGTTAAAATTACGGTCTACCGGCCACATGAATGTCTCGAAGTGATCGCCTTGAGGGCTACGACATATAGGGGCTTCGTTTGATACAGAATAGTCTGTAAATTTTAAATAATAATCTGTTAAAAATATCTTTAGACGGATATGGACGAAAAGGCGTTTACGAAGGAACTGGATCAGTGGATCGAGCAGCTTAACGAATGCAAGCAACTCACAGAGAGCCAAGTCAAGACGCTCTGTGAGAAGGTATGTATTTACATGTGCTTTTTGGTCCCTAAACGGTCCTAATAGCACCATAAGCTAACTCCGGCTAGCAGATGCTACTGGTCGGAGTGGAGCGTAAAGATGGCGCTGGAAGAGTTTTCACACTATGTCGTTACATTTTAGAGCCCAAACTCAAGACTTGTATGTGTTATAATATAGAGAAAAATATAATCTTGCTGTAAATTTACTGAATAACCACCTCAAAACTATTTTTAGTGTCCAGGTCACCCAGCACAAACAGCTCCACTAGCATTAGCTCGATGGAAGCTAACTTGCTCCTGCGGGCCACGGCACAATAGCTGCTTTTTTTGGTTTAAACCTGCAGTTTTAACACGTAGTAATGCTTGTATTTATTGATAATTTACAGTCGCTATGTGAACATCCTACTTTCTTGCCCTCATTGAGAAGAAGCTAAAAATTGCGCCGTTTTTTGGACTAAATTATTTCCTTAAAAGAAATGTAAAAGCAGCCTATACTGCAAGGACAAAAGTATTGGGACGCCTGACCATTACATCAACATCGGCTTTAAATACGTGACCTTAATACATAGACTTTAATATGGAGTTTCCCCACCCCTTAGCTATAAAAGCTTCCACTCTTCTTGGAAGACTTTCCACAAGATTTTGGAGTTTCTATGGGATTTTGTGCCCATTCATTCTGTAGTGCATTAATGAGGTCAGACACTGGGTGTAAAGGGACCAGCCCAAGCCCTGAAAAACAGCTGTCTTACCATATCGCGTATTTTGTTAAGGGGTATTTTGATTTTGTGTAGCGCGATCAACATCCGTGAAGGACACGTAAAACAATTTTCTGGTGTCCAGAAAATGCAAGCCTGTAGAAGATCCAGCGAGGTCACTTTGTATACACAATTTGGGGAACAAGCAAATGATCCACCCTGATAAACAGTGATATACTGTCTTTCGTGCTATGTTTAACACACATAATTGTAAAATGTACAGTAATATACAAGTTTGGTTTATACAGAGATATTCGGTTGGACTGATTCTGTATTTGGTCTGACTGGTAAAATGAAATTGTGAAACATCTCTGACCAATCTTCACTTGAGCAATACTGGTGTAAACAGTAATTTAACAGCAACTACTATGGTATTAAAACCAGACTGGGAGCTGGAAATCAGAAGCAAGGAATTTTGATTTAATAAATAGCATGAGATAAGGATAAATAATGAGATAAGCAAAATAAAATAATTATTGATTTTATATTTTATAATGCTTTTTGTCTATTTTCACCCATTTTAAGGAAGCATAAACAAATCTTTCTCCCTATCATCACCGAGTGGATGAGTGAATACAGCCAGTGCATAGAAAATAGGTATTAATGAGTGCAGTCTATAACATTTGTGTGGGACTGAGTACTTTCAGTTGTCTCTGCACATCTGGTATGTTTGGCTCCCTCTGTTTCCCCAGAACAACTGGGATATTTAGAAAATCCATGCAAACATAATGTTGTTTAATACTACCACCTTTTAGATTGAGTTTTGAATAATTAGCTTCATTTAAATAATGTTAATAAGTAAAGGATAATTAAAACAAATTACACATTTTAGAAGAATCACAGATACAAACAGAATTCCTATTAGAAAATTACAAATGTGCTGCTTATATGGATTAGCCTTTAATTGGCTTGTGTATTTTAGCCTAGATGGAGAATTGCATGCTCTCCCCATTCTTTGTAAAGAAATACAAGGAAAACTTATACACACCAAGACATTACTATTTTCTTAGATGGTTTAAACTCGTGGTTTGGTGGCAGAAAAGCACCAATAGCCCATGTGGCGGTGTATAGTTTCTTCAGAGGGACAGCTTGTTTCCAGGTATAATGAAAATGCTGGACTGCAGCAGCCAATCAGCTGCAAGGAGAAATAAATAACTTTCTCGGACTGTCTACTTTCAGACCTCCTGCCTTTTTGGCTGAATTTGTTAATTATGTTACAAAATTAGTCAATTATATTCTTAATAATTTAGCCCTAAAGTGCGTAAAAATTTATATATTGCCACGAAAAAGCTGTGAGGTCCAGGCCTCGACTGCCATGCCCCCTCGTCTTTTTACTGGTTGTTTGTTTGGGCATGATGCTTAGCAACCCAGCACAAGGACGAGGTGGCGTGGCGGACGAGGCCGGGACATCACAAAAGCAAAAAAATGTGGAGAATATCTGCCTTTTTTGTGTTGTACGGGGTTTTCAGCAAAAATAATTGATAGTTTGGTTCTCTGCGACTGCTGTCCACATCAAAGTGGGGGATTAATGCATTCAGATTTTTCATCAGTTGATCAGGAGCTTGTGTGGGAGAGGGAGTCTCAGCACAAATGTTGTGATGTCTTGACTATGGCAGCTGCAAAGTGACAAACGGAGCAATAAAGGGCTTGGTAAGAGTGTGTGGTTTAACACCCCCTTCTTACTTGTGTGGTAAAATGAGGTGCTCTGAATAAAGAGAGTCAAAAGAGGTGCCGGTTTGATAACCCACTGTGAGCAGATAAAAAAAAAACACAAACCTGTCCATAAAACAATTGTTTCGATATCTACAAACACTGCTTTCATAGCAACACAATAATCACACTTTGCATTTTCTCACTAAAATATAATCTATAATCAGCATAAAAAACAGCTGGTGTGTTGGGTTTTTGCAGACCAGTACTAGGGTCCTGACTGGCAGCTCGCAGAAACTGCACACTTATTGTGCAGCACATTACGATTAATAAAATCTAACATACGTAGACAGCAATTCATATGTACAATGCTGGAAATTACGAAGCAGTTATGTCCTATATTTAAAAATACTTTTCTCAGTAGACTGAGACTTGGCACAAAACACATGAAAGGAACTGTTTTGTGAGGGTTTAACACTGGCATGCAGGAACCAGGGGGAAAAATCACAAATACACTCTGACCTACATTAGGTTCTCTTACACAGTCCAACTGCAGATACACCTCCCCTTCTCTTTAAATATTTGCATATTAATGTAGGGGCAAAGTTTCCCAAGTTCTCTTTCAGTATTTGGATTTGTCCTTTGTAACCATTTCAATTGGAGGCCAAATATGATTAATCTTTCATTCATGGTAAAATTCACTGTACCATGACGGCTGTGTGGCATGCTAGAAAAGGCAAATTACTGAACCACAAGTAATAAGTAATAAAAAAAACTATTTAAAAATGGTTAAGAAGTTCCTCCCTCTGAAATTGATGGTTTTGTTGTCCTAAATTGCTTAAAATGCCATGGTTCTTTTGGTTGTCGATTGGTTTGGTTGAATGTTTTAAACTCCATATAATTAAAAACAAAATATAAAAAAGATCTATTTTTTAATAAGTAAATGTAGTGTAATGAAATTTTGAAGCATTATATTTGAAGTACTGTAAATTGCACTTTGTTCAAACTTTACTCAAAAAACAGTCATGATGGTATGGTAATACGTTTCCATTACAAATATTTTGCAAGCATTAAACTGTACTTGTAACTGGTAGGATTTATATTAGACAGAATCACTGTATTAATCACTATATTAGATAGACCACTGAATCAAATGATGAGTCAATAAGTACTGAATTGGTGTAAAGTTGCAAAATTAGTGGAACTTAAGGCTGTAAGTAAAGTCTGAAATAATGATTTCCAGCAGTAAATTGCCATTATTCATGTGAGAATTTCTTGTTGGTTGTTTAGTTGTAATATACAGCCAACACGTTTAGTATGATGAGTGCATTCACAGATGTCCTATTATGGTAAAATTCTCTATTTTTATCTTCCTTGTCATATATACTTCCAATATGTTGGAGTGGAGTTGAGAAGACCCACCAAATCATTGTGCAACTCCTTGTACGCTGATTATGCCATTGTGAGAAGAACCGATTCTTCTTTTTGTGTGTCAGTGGTTTGAATTTACATTTGTTCTGACCATCTGAAACAGCTAATTAAATGATGTCCATTAAGGTTTAATTGAAAATGTGCATCCATCAAAGCTGCAAGAGCATGCATCTGTTTTTTTTTTTTTGTTGTTTGTTGCGTCTATATCAGAGGGATATGTGACCCCCCCCTCCCCCCACCAATCCCACCCTGTAGGAGGCACTTTCACAGAGATCAAAGGCCCATTTTCTTGTTCTCTCTCTCTGACCCAAAGGCATGAATTTGCTTTTTCCAGAAATAGACTAAGTCCACGAAAACCGGTGTTGTAGTTACATGCTACCTAGTGAGATGTGCTACTGACCATGTGCAGATTCTCAGTCTCGGGATTCTTTACCACACCCATAATCATACATGGTAAGGTAAAAGAGAGCAGTGAGGAGATGTATAAAGAGTGCAGAACCTTGTGAACAACTGCTTTGCTGAACCCAGTGTTTTTTATTTTCATTTTTCTCCTAATAGCAGCTGCATACTATATTTAAGTGTTTGGGTGCACTAAGCTTGTCGGCCATTCTGTGCGTTTTTCATCAGTAAAATTGTGATAAGAGTTTTTTGTTTAGCCTGCCACAATCATCAGAAGGTCACGGGTTCATCTCAAAGCTTAGAACCCAAAAATCTCACACGTTATTAAAAACATTCTGGGAATTGCACTTATCAGTTTCATGGCCGTTTAGGGATGGGCGATATGACAATATGAGATCATGGCGACAATCTATGTACTGTTGATCTGCCAAAGCAGAGAGATCGTCTGTATCAGGGGTCGGTTCAGTAACTTGCTAAAAAGTAAGATAATCTATAATTTGAGAGAGAGAGAGAGAGAGAGAGAGAGAGAGAAAGAGAAAGAGAGAGAGAGAGAGAGAGAGAGAGAAAGAG
>JBBJLR010022866.1:0-13055 GCA_037577145.1 Brachypetersius gabonensis
CAGTAACAGTTCACCAAATCTGACTCATGTGTTAAAGCAGGGGAATAGTGTTTATAGTTCAGGGAAATGGGTGTGCTGTTTGAAAAATAGCATTAAGGTTCTGAAATTTTAGTTCGAAAGATTGGTTATAGTGTTTTAGCAATCGAGAAAAAATGTAATACTCATAGTGGGGGATGTGTGTGTGTGTGTGTGTGTGTGTGTGTGTGTGTGTGTGTGTATGTGTGCTGCTGTTATTTGGTAAGGTCTTTGAACATGTCACTGAAAATTACCCCCCAGTGCTAATGGGACTGGCCAGAGTTTAAAATAAAGAAATAAATAACTAAGGCAGCTATCCACAAGCAAAACACACATTGCACCATTACAGACTACTCTATAATTCAGCAGCGTTAATTTCCCTCTTCTTCTCTCCAATACCGCTAAAAGAGGCATCTCACACATGGGAAACAGCCTGACATACTTTTCCTCCAAAATTTACATGTTACTGGCACGCACAGTGATGTAATTAGGTTTTTTGCACCACCCGCCTCATTCTCCTGCCCAGCATCACTTTTATTTCAGTCTGCTCTCCTATGACTCCTCAGAACATGCAGCGATCAGTTAAAGCAACCTTTAGCTTTATATTCATTATTTCTCACTTGTAGCAAAATAAAATAAGCAGACACATTCGACAGAAAGAGTTGCTTTTAAACTTTCAATCAAACTTTCAGCTCTTTGTAGCTCACAGTAAGTGATACTTGTCATGTCATGTGGGTGCCAAGGGAAGGACGCACAGATGCGGAACTGCATTTTTGCTTGTAAGGTCTTTATTCTCCAAAAGACAAACCAAAAAGGCATACAAACAAACCACATAACAGAAGACAGATCTTTACGCTACACAAGTCAGTACTGGACTGACACCAGTACACGAAACCAAGGCACTTAAATGAGCCAAGAACAAACCAAAACATACAATCACTGAACTAAAACATCACAGCTGTAACTAAGAACATGACCACAAAACATTACTTCAAAATAAGAGTTCTCTAAAATAAAACAGAAAGAGCGGCCTCTAGCATGACAATGTTATATCCTAAGCCACATCCACAAGTCTTTTTAAACAAGAACTGAATGAGTATTAAGCCAGTTAAGAGAAATTACGGCGGTGTTTTCATGAAAAACATTTCGGTGACTATTGTAGCTCTACCTTGTAGCTGTAGTACTAAAATCAAAAAACAAAAATGCATGCAAATTGTAAAAATAATTCCGGAAGGATACTATGTGTATTATTATTATTAGTAGTAGTAGTAGTTTTATATTACTTGTAGAGGTGTAGATGCAAAACCTTTGTTTAATATGACATTTTTAAATGCAATATCAATATAATTTCATTTATATAGCATTGAAAGAAGGCAAAATGACTCCTCATGTCTAAGGGGTTTTAAAAATATGATATCTGCCCTTCAGAGTTCACACCAACTATGCTGTCAAGGCTGGCTCTTGACATGACACTGGAAAAGCTGAAAGATTGCGGTATGACAGGCATGCTGTCAAAATACACAGAAGGAAAAGTGTTGTAAGTGTGTGGGGGGGGGGGGGGGGGGGGGTTGTTGCACATTCTGAAAGCCATGTCTGGGTGACATAAACTACTGGTGGAAAAAATGACCCGTGTTTATCTGAGGAAAGTTTTTACTATTCTGCATTCAGCAGAAACATTTAACTTCTGTGCAACTGAGCTGTTTTAAAAGGCACCTGTGTGTGTGTGTGTGTGTGTGTGTGTGTGTGTGTGTGTGTGTGTGTGTGTGTGTGTGTGTGTGTGTGTGTGTGTCATGTGCAGTCAATGTCACACATTCTAAATGGATGTTCCTTCCCTAAAGTGATGTGTTAGTCAAAAATCTAATTCATATGTTTAGCACACCAATTAACATTATGCAAACTGCATGACTAAATTATCACCTCCACCTCAAACTGTGTCAGGTTGTTAAGTAATCTCTAACATACACGCTGTGACCTACTGGCAGAAAAGCATTCAGGCTTCAAGGTGGCTGTGGCTGTTTTTAGCAAGGCAAAGTACATTTGAGATATAGTCAAGTCAAATCCTTAACTTTTCTGGTATTTACTTCAGATGATAAAGAATGTACATCTAATGTACATGTAATTCTATACACAACTATGCATTATTATGGAAATTATGTTCAAACTCTTGAATTATACTTTATTATTATACGTTTTTATTATATATACTATATGCTTAACAATAACTGAAAGTTCTGTGCATGGGACCCTGTCTCATCTTTTTTAGTAGAAGTGATAAGCTTATTAGATTTGATAAGCTCCATAATTTAAACTCTGTGAGTATGAATATATGCATTTATGGCTGTATATCAGTGTATTGGAGGCAATAGACAAATTTGTCATTTCTGATGACAAACGGTTCTGTAAAATATTGTATGACTGTTTATGAAAATATTATAGAACAAATGTATTATTAGTCAAAACCTCCACAAACTTGTTTATCAATGTTTAACTTTATTTTTGGTGAAGAGACCAATGAAAATGGTTCAAAATGCAACAGTGAACCTTATCCCACACATACACACATACATGAACCAGTGGAAAAACAAATGCAGGTGATTCCAGATGATCAGGCAGTGATCAGCCTACTGGTGGCGCTGAATGCTGAATGGACAGAACACCTTTATCTAAGCACCTTGTTTCTTGAGGCACTTGGTAAAACCTTTGTTCCCATGTCTTTAATTTAATCTACTCAATATGTCAAAGATAGGACAGTTTGTGTCTCAGGATTTTGCACTGTACTGTTTATGTAATACGCACCTAAAACTAATGCAGAAAGCTTAGCACATCAGGCTCTGAATGTGTGGACAGCGGTGCCCATTGGAGGGGTGGCAGTATGTAAAGTGCATTGCTGTTGGCACTATATCTAAAACTAGTCTTAAATTATTTAATGAATTAAGCGTTTCAATTAGTAATCTTTCAGTGAGCCTAAAAATCCCCATCTAAAGGATCAGTCTGTCTTTTGAATCATACTAATCCCATTTCTTTGCTCTCTCCCCGCACCCCTTTTGCTTTTCTATATGCAACCAAATAAAATATTTACAACGTGTGTGTTTGAATAAACAGTGAAGCCAAAGGAAATATAATCACAGAGCACTCTGTGAGGAGTTCATATTCAGCTTTCTGTGATCAGAGAAAGTGAAAGCGAACACTAAAATGAATGCAGCCTGTTTTTTTGCTGTTTCCACACCGCATGCATTAAGCTTGATGCATTCGGTTGGTTAGAGGAACGCTTTCGAATGACTCAAAAGCATCTCTCTCCGGCTGACAAAGGCAAAGACAGTGCAGGCAGATCTTTACACTGTGGAAGTCTATTAGCTGCTCCATCTGTTCACTCAATATTGAAATATTCATGTCGAGCAAAAGTGCGTTGCTGCTGTTGGGTTTGCTGAATAAGATGACTATCACCATTCAACAGGTGCTTTCTCAATGTATCAGGAATATTATTAATAAATAAGGTTAACAGGATTTTAATATACATTATAGGTAGGTTTCCCAATCAGAGATGAACTCTAGATCAAGTCTAGGACAGGACTAGGCTTACACCACACAGGTAGTTATCTTAAATCTGTTTTTCATACTTTATGTTGTACCTGCGGTGTTCTATATTATTTTAACATGTGTTCTTTTATTATTTGCATTTTTAGGTTTTAATATTCTTTGTTGTTTTCTTTGTCATTCTCTGTCAAATTTCAATTTTCTTATGTTTTTATTTACTTGCTCTGTTGTTTTTACACACACTTTAAAGCACTTTGTGTTGTATTTTAAAAAAAATAATGTTTATTACTATGTCCAGTTTTTTGGGGGGTTTTTCCAAAAAGTGACTTGTTGCATATTTGGATGGTTTTGTTTTGCAAAAGACATAATATTCAAACATGTATAGCGTCACTATACATTTGTCATGTCTGCATGGGGGAATAACACAGCAGCACGCAGCAGGGATCCCGTGAAGCAGTGTTTATTAAACAAAGGCAATAATTCAACTCAAATGACTCTCCGAGGATCAAAAGTCCTTCGCTCCGTCCCGAATAGTCCTTTGCTGATGTTCTCAGGCGGACCCCTGTCTGCTTCGCACAGAGGGGCGGCGCCAAAGACTTCCCAGGAAGTGTATTATCTCGCCAAGCTACAACGGGCTCTGCTACTCCTGTTCAACACAGAGGAGAGAGAGAGAGAGCGTAGATAGACCCTGTCCGAGAAACTTGCCACACGCTTCTCCTCCTTGCTGCCTATGCGGCACGTCTCTCTCGTCTGTGGCCATCTCCTAAAACATACGAGAACAGCGACTCGCACACTCCCCTGACTTTTCCCAGCACCGGCGATACGTTTTCTTTCAGCTTTCTTACCCTTAGGTACATGATACTGTTTACGCCCTAAGGAAAGAGATCCTGTCTCTTCCTTACCGATACCTTTAAACCCCAGTATGTTGGTGACCACGCACTGGATAAAGTCCGGTCGAACCACAATCACAGTGCGCCAAACACACACACACACCTCCTAATGTGCTCTCTAACTATAACCACCTGTGTGTAATCACCAGGTGCCTCCAAGCTTATCAGCTTGGAGCCAACCTGCTGACTACACACAAGCACCCTGACACGTAATAACCCTTAAAGCTAAACTAACCCCTGACCTGATCTAAAACCCTGAACATAAACAAACACCCTGAACCTAAAGTGAATAACTAGAAGGCTGCCTTTAACGGCAGCCTCCCACAGACATCACAACATTTTAGAATCTGAAAATTCCAGCTGACTTTTACACAGTGTGAGAATTCCACCATTTTTGTAGAAATATTGCTACATTTATTTACATTAAAAAATGTACTTCTTTTTAAAACATTTTGAAGATGCAAAGCATCCCAAAGCAACAACATATAAAGCTTTAATACAACAGTTTGAACAAAAAATTTAACCGAAAATAACAAATATTTTACATCAGCAAAAACTACAGTAGTTCATTATAATGTGTAGAGGTGTGTTCGCTGTAGAGAGTGAGCTCTTGTCAATGGTGTGAAACTCCCCTGCACACCCAAAAACAAAACACCAGGCGCAAAACACAAGAAATACTAGACAGATATTAGATATTATTTCCTGTTAATAAAGTACAGTCAGTTTTTATGTCGTCAATAAAAGATTTTATATGGTCAGTAAAGTGTGATTTACTGGTCTAAGAGATGCAGTGCAGGTTAAATTTAAGCAGATGTAAGTGCTTTGCCACAGTGGAAGTCATGATTTCCTCAGGGAGAAAAACTCCTAGAGAAACCTTTCATCTGATAATTGACCACAGAACATACACTGATGGTACAACTACTGAGGGCCACAAAAACAAACACCCTGACCCAGTTTATACCTGCTTGTTTCATGTCACTTGTCCCTAAACTGTACCCTGATAGGATTTTTACGCTTGGCAGTCTAATACATATACACTATATAGTGCAGGGTTATTATTGTTCAAGAGAACTATTGTCAACACGAATATTAACAGTAAAAAACACAAACAGTAAACATCAGTTTTCAAAAGCATGTCACAATCGGTCATGTCCAGACAGAGAAGATGAAGCACAAGTGCTGACTTCCATCAGATCTGGTCTATCATAAACAGAACAGAACAGAACAGAAAACAGGCACAAGGGCCAGGCATGAAAAACAGAAACTACAATAATCAAGGGGATCATAGACCGGGGTAAAGTGAGGGACGACTCATCACAAGAACACAACATAAATACTAAAGTGCATGAACTGATGGCCAATGGAAAAACAGACATAATTAACTCCTAATCTCTGGCCAGCTGGAATTCCTTTTCTAGGAAGCCAACCAGAGATTAGGCCACACCTACTACAGAAAGCATAACATAAACTAAATGATAACTTTTGCTACTATGCGAAAAAAACTTAAATTCTGAAATGAAGTTTTTAAATAATGTCATAAAATCTGAGCTTCGGCCTACCGAACCCAGCAGGTTCTACCGTTATGCAAAATTAGTACTGCAACTTTCGTCAAGAGATTAGAACAGTTTAGAAATACGAACTTTTAAATGAATATTCCTGACTAGATACTAGTACACATTCACATAAACAAAGGAAGTAGGGTTGCTGGTATATGTTTAGTGATTGTTAAATCCAAATTACACATCCCCTCACACCTCCCAGCCCCTAGTGACAAAATTGTTACATCCCCCTGTTATGGTTGGCAAAATGATTTCATGCCCACATTAAACCAGTTGATGCTTCAGCACCCCAAATGTGATGCTTAGTGATGATTAAATCTGATACCCCACCAACATCCCCATCAACACATTCCCACTGCAAGTTACAAGCCTAATATGGTTTTGTAACATGCAGGGGAAAAAAAAGAATTTAATGAGTAATTCAGTAATTTCAAGAGCAAAGTGGCCAAAATCCAGAATGTTGAAAATATAAAATCCAAGCATGGGAAAAACAAACACAAATTCACAAGACAAAAGAGAAATCCAGAATCCAAAAACAGGGGTCAGAAAATAAATCAGCTAAATAGTTCAAGTGTTTTGCGGCAACAACTGCAATCTAACCACTTCTGTATTTAAGGTGGACTGGTTGAGTTACGAAATGCCCAACTTTAGCCTAGTTGTGGGCCAGTGTCCGGCACAGCTTGGTAGTTTTTCTACACATTCACTAAATCTGGAAGGTTAGAAATAAGTAGAACCAAGTGTGTTGGGAAATCAGACTGTGTACCCCTGTGTACCTCTACTCTTCCCTCCCCATTGCTAAATCAAAACTATAGACCCGTCAACAAAACCATCAACAAATTATGATACCACAGGTACGCAAAAGTTACAAGGAATGTTATGATGTCAGAAAAGTATAGTTCAGAAGTTAAGGATCTGAACTCAGAGAAATTGGGACATGTTGAAGACTTTAATTGGAATGTGCCGCCACTGTACTTTCCATCTGTCCCCACTGTGCCAATTACAGCACAAGTCCTCAAAAATCACACACACCTGGCCCTCTGACCATAACCCACTGACCACTAGTGAACACTACAGGAAGCCTCAGAGATATGGATGGAGAGAATAGATTGAAACAAGGCAAAAAATAGGACAGAAAACATTTCAATTGGGAAGAAAATGGGAACCAGCTACTTCTCTGTTATATCACACGGACTGATATGCTTTTAGAATCATAATTCAAATTGCATGGATATAATGAGGGGCAGTAGTTCTATAACAATAAACCGCCTAATCTTTGACAAAATAATCCCCCCAAAATAACAACATCTAGAATCTATAAGCTCTGTTAATAAAAGCTTGAGAATGGGCCTGTCCATGCCATGAGTCCTGCCCCCTCCACCACTCACTTTATGTCACCCACCAGATGTCTACTTTTTTAATCAATGACAGTGATTTCCACAAAAGATGGTAAGGGACAGATGTCTAAAGGAGAGGGAGAGGAGTATCAGTGATACAGTTCTATATTTCCATACCCTGTTTCACACACAGATTTTCAGTACTGTACTGACATCATTACTCTTCGTGGGCAGAGATGTGTTAAAACCTAGGATGGGTACAGTGACAGTTCATGAAGTGCAGCAGATAAGAACACAATATTATGTCTCTCCTGTGTGTGTTCTGCAAAAAGATAAATCCCTTGTTCAGCTGCATCCACACCTTCCTGCCTTTAATAACGGGGTTGTCACTGTGATGGTGACCCTGGCTTCCTGGTTGTCACGGTAACAAGCAGATGGGATTTTGTCTCCAAAATGCTTATCAGAGCAAATCAAATCTCTGAACCACAGATTCCCCCTCCACAAAGTAACAAGAGTGCATTTTGGATTTTGGAGATTAAATTAAAAAAAAAAAAAGAAAATCTGTGAAAATTACAGCAACTCTAATTTTACAGCAGAGCACACAGGGTTTTCTACCGCTGCAGTTATGAATAGAGACTTGAGGCTGGTTGTCTAGACATGGATTAAGCCTAATTCTGAGAAAATTCTATTTTCTGTAGGTTTAGGCTTAATCTGAGAGTAGGAAACTGGTCCAGTGTCCATGAAAGGTATTTTATTTAAGTTTGTAACTCAGTACTCCTGGAACTTTGATGCTCCTGTAAAGCTACTGAAATAATAATAATCATCATCATTTTTATCATTATCATTTTCATTTACACAGAGGAAAGTCTCATATGCTATATGTTATGGTGTAAAGTATTCATTATGTATGTATTAAGCGTAGAGTAAACCACGCTGTTCTTCCTTCGTTTCACCGGCTCTGAAACACGAACGTGTCACTCCTTCCTTTGTTCTCGTCTCATGCTGCCTGGCACTCCCTCTCCACTCCACACACATGCGTGCGCGCGCACGCACACACACACACACACCTCCAGCCATCAGATTTTGTGTGTAGCGCACACAGACCGAGAGAGAGAGAGAGAGAGAGAGAGAGAGAGAGAGAGAGAGAGAGAGAGAGAGAGAGAGAGACAGACAGCAGAAAATAAGAGGGAAAATGAGAGAAGAATAAGAGAGGTACAGAAAGAATGTACACATTCATCTGAGCTGAATATTGAATTAGAGCTCAATTACACTTAGATTAGGACTAATGCGCTTTCTCCTGAGCCGCTGAAGCACAGAAACAGCGTAATCTGCTGATATTGTGGCTGGGATTAAAGTGAAATCTCATTACGGGGCGTTTTGGTTGGAGGTGGGGAGGAGGGGATCGCGGAGATGGAGCTGGAGGCCGAAATCTCAGCGTGAAATCGCGATTGGTGGCGTGAACATGTTAACATGCAGGACACACACGCAGACTCCCGCGGGACACGTCTGTGAACGCATGGCAGAGCCGGCAGCCGCGACGTGTCGCCCGCAAACGATTAGTTCTTTCTGAACAAACGGGCTGAACCGACTCACCTCTCCGAAAGATTCATTCCTGATTAACCTGCTCACCTCCAGCCAGTGCAGCGACACGCAGAGGTTAACCCGGCATAGTTCCAATCCTACAATCTGATGGAAATCATATCCTGAAATGAAAGGTCCACGTTGGTAATGATTAAGGATTAGTTATGACTCTATGAAAACTATAGGAATGGTTAATGGACTTTTTAAAGATTGATTTAAAGACTTTTTAAATAACATTACACTAGGCTAACCTTAAGAGTAAAATGTATTGGCTAATTTAATGTAATTCACATCTGGGGCACAAAGTACAAACCACCATGTCATTTAAATTTATTTTGAGGAACAGAGTTGCTTCTCCTCTTGGGCGTGGGTTTCTTCCTGGGTCTCCAGTTTTTCCCACAATCCAAAGACATGCACATCAGGTGAACTGGGGATTCTAAATGAACTGTAAGTGTGTGTATGTGTGTGTGTGTGTGTGTGTGTGTGTGAGAGAGTGAATGGTGTGTGCACTCTGCGGTGGGCTGGTGCCCCAAGGTTGAGTCCCTGCCTCGTGTCCATAAGGGTTTATAGAAAACGAGTGAGTTGCTGCTCTTTTGCTTCCTGATGCTGCTTATGGGAAGTATTCAAGCAAGAAGAGGAAAATAAAAACATGAAAGCAGGTTTTGTTAGTAGTAAACAATGCTAGAGATATTAGTGGTAGTGTTAAAGTCCTTGACATATTTCAGAATCAGAATAAGAGGGATCAGAAAACTGGATACTGGAGGATATTACCCTCTCATTGAGTCAGTGTTCCAGACCAATGACTGTTTGTATGTTTGATCTAAAGCATGTAGAGAAGTTTTATTACTATTGAGCAGCGATGTTGGTCTGAAATCATGCAGAACATGAACACCGTCTCAACATTCTGAAAACACTTTATCTTATAGGTGAAAACAACTTCTAGTAGGAGGTGAAATGCTTCCTTAAACTCTGAATAAATACGTGAACATTATTGGAGCTAGTAGCTAAACAGTGGTGGCTACTGGCTCCAATAATTCCTGTAGCTGCAGTAAACACTGCATGTGCTGTGATCCAGCGTTGAGGTGGGAGTGATATCACACTCCAGGGTTCCAGTTAATCTTAATCTAGTGCACTGAAATCTCTAACATTTGACAATTCTAAGCTACATGAATTGAAGGCTTTCCCAGAGGAAAGGAAAATTCAAAATAAGCAGTGGTAGGATAGCGGCAAGTATCCTACCACTAGGATCCTACCACCTACCGCTAAATGTAAATGTAAATTTTCTTTTCCCAGCCTATCTCTCCTAGACATAACTGAGCTCAGTTTAACATCAATATCAGATTTCTGACCAGACAATGGAAGCTGCATAATCTACCTCCGGGTCAGCAGCAGACAAACAGTACATATGCTAGAATTCTACATGATGAAATAAAATGTAAAACGTTCTTTCACCAAATAGTGGAATTCTATTTTGAGATGTCACTCAGAGTGGTTCGGTGCAAAATGGTTAAATGATATCAGGTATCTGACAATGCATTTGTAACCCTTTCATGCAACAACTTCCTGTGAGGAAGTAAAAAACAAATGTGAAAATCATTGGAATTTCCTATTTATCCGAGCTCGAAAATTATAGGATGTATTTGGGAAATATCAAGACATTGAATTTTAGCAGCACTGCTCAGCAACACTTGGGTGATCAAAGGTCAAAGTCCAGAGAGGTGGCGAAACTGCACATGAGCATAAACCCCCGGCCATCCCAGCGTTCTTTTCCTAAACACAACCTCAGCTATCAAACCTGTTTTATTGCGGTGGTGTAATTGTGAGGGTGATATACAGCCTGGCCGCAAAAAAGCGGCTCAATTTCAGCACCATTCACATGCTGAGACCTGGTTAATAAAACAGGGTCTCCAATAACGGAACCCAATCCCATTACAACACATATTCAGAGTCCCTAGGGCATTCGCAGGGGCAACAAGCAACAATGTGTGTGTCTGTGTATGTGAGAGTGATCGTGAACAGTGTGTGCATGATTGAATCAGAATGAGTGACGAGGGTTCTGCTAAAATTATTCCCCCTTTCAGCTTTTAACTACCCTCAGCAGGCAATAGGAGGGAAAATGGCATCACACAAATGCTGTTAAATCTGAATGAAGACATTTTCACAGCACGACACCCATGATTAACCACAAAAACATGGTTGGGCTATTTTGAGCACATTCAGTGCAAGTTGAGCTTCCATCAGTGCTAGTCAAGCAATAGTATACAAAAATACTTTTTATCTTTCAGTTCAGTAATTCACTAATTAATCTAAAACATGACGTCTGAAATTGTCTAGATTTCAGTAGAACTAACTTCACTGTGAGGTTGGTTAAGCACAGCAGGAAACTGAGTTCATTAGTTGTCTTTATCTTCCTGGCATTACTAATTTTACAGTTCGTTGCAATCAGGACAAGTTTCAGTCACTATTTCTATCCACTTCAGAAAGCTCACACGCATGAGAAACTCAAAGACTTTTGGTGCAGTAATTTATCTTCACCAAGTACCAATAAGTACAATGCATCAAGTTAAAGCCACTGATCCATACACAGGTGGCAATTTGCAGGATCTTCTGGAAAGGGGTCATCTATGAGAGATTTATGAGACAATAATGGATAATCCATGGGGGGCTCTGTGGGGGATCTTTAAAATATATACATGAAAAATGTATGAGTAATCCATGGGGAATATATGGGAATCTCTATTAGTTATCTATAGTTAATCTATCTGTAAACTACAGTTAATCTATGGAGGATCTAAAGTTAGTCTATGCTGATCTATGGTAGATCTATAGTTGATCTACGGGAATCTATGGAAGACACATAGTTAATAAAATTGGTATGGTATGGTAATCTGTGGGTGATCCGTGAAGAATATACAGCTAATCTATGGGGATCTATAGATGATATGCAGTTAAAATATATGGATCTAAGACAAAACTATAATTAACTTATGGGCAGTCTGTGGAGGATGTATAGTTAATCTATGAGTCTTCTATGGGGTATGTATAAATCTTAGGGCATCTATGTGTGGGAGCTGTGAGTAATGTGTAATCTATTTAAGGAGGATTTATGCGTGATCTATAGAGGACTGGTTGATAATCTATGCATGAGAAATCTATGAATTTAATCTATGGAACATATGGGAATCCATGTGTAATCTGTATGGAATAACAACTCACTCAGTCCCAGTTGCAGAAGTCTTTAAGGAACCCAGAATCTTAAGCAGGTGTTTTTTGAAATATATATATTTGTATTATTCATTTCATTTTTATTCTTTAGAGTTCTTTTTTTGCTTATGATTGTAATAATGATCAGAAATGGACAAAGCGGGCAGCAGGACTACTAATTTGTGTTCATTTGGTTTGGTCTGAGGCTGCAGGGGCTGGGAGGTTAGGTAGAGTCATCAATTCTAAAGAGTTCCATTAACCTGCCTGTGATAAACGCAGTCCACATAAGACCTTTCCTCTCCCTCTCTCTCTCTTTCTATCCTCTCTCTCCTATCCTGTCTCTCTCTTCTCTCTTCCTCTCTCTCTTCTCCACCCTCCCATCCTCCTTTTCTCAGCGGTGATCCATCACACCCCCTCTGCTGATCCCCTGTCCCAGGCCAGTGAATTACCCAGCCATCAGAGTCCTACTCCAACACTGCGGAAACCATTACTGACCTGACACTTATTCATCAGCCAAAGGCACAGAATACCGATGTCAACGGAAAGACAGAGAGAAAGAGGGGTGGAGGGAAGGCATGACTTGAGAGGTAAAATACCAGGAACAAAGCATGTATGTGTGTGTCGAGCCAGACAGAACCTGCTGTAGCAATGACATGATACCACTTTTCCTTTTACACTAAATACTGAAAGTGAAACCTTGACTCTGATCCTTTACTGTGACTCCCACACACAAGATCTGCTGTATGGTTTGGCAAGAGTGGTATGAAGTGGAACAGTGTTCTCTGGAATGAAGGAGCGCAAATGTTACAACTCACCTCTCAGGTGGGGTTAATAGTCACAGACTCAGGGGTTTGCAGGGATAGTGGCTAAAAGGTATGGCAAAATAACGCAAATAAATATTTCAAAATGATTGTGTTTGTATCTATATATATATCTAT
>JBBJLR010022898.1:0-10451 GCA_037577145.1 Brachypetersius gabonensis
TGTGTGTGTGTGTGTGTGTGTGTGTGTGTGTGTGTGTGTGTGTGTGTGTGTGTGTGTGTGTGTGTGTGTGTATTGGGCCAAAATGTAATCACAAAAAAATTGTGCAGCAGTGTCTCAGGCATCAGACAGAGGTCTTTTCAGACTTCAGATATATGGTTCCCATCCCTACCACTGTCAACAGTTTTGTGTTTCTCCAGAACAATGCATTTCACATCAAACCACTTTGACTGTTTATAACTAAACCATTTGAATACTCTGAAAGACCATGTGGAGTTCCTCTTTGACTCCATAGTAAGATGTGTTACATGCCATTTTTCCATTTATATCAAATACTGGCTAGCATGTCCAAATGTAAATCATTTCTTTAAGCATGAAATTCAAATTATAATACATCTCTTCTACTTCTGCTCAATGCGGTATTGATTTAAAGGTACACCAGAAGTTCTGTAATAGTTTCAGTGAGCTAGGAGTGTGAAGGGATCATGCTTTTGTCTGCTCTGGCAGTGGCAGTGACCTCTAAGGGTTACATTTTACTTGATGAGGTTTTATGCTTCCAGTCACTCCAGGCTTAAAAATAGAAGTCTGTCCGAATTGATTTGTTCCACAGTCACTGCGTTTTTGTCGCTGTGTCGAAGAGATGAAAAGCCGTTTCTCGGGTTTGTGGCTTTTTTGTCTTGGCTCCAATAGTGTAATGTGATATGTACGGGCAAGTGAGTGCGTGTGGGGGAGAGGTATGCAGGGACCTTCCTCACTGTTGAGTAATTCTACATGAGTTTCCCATTAATGGGTGAGAGTTGGTCTCTGAGCAGCCCGTGGCCCTCCCCTGTTCCCAGTGTGGAAGCCTCTGCAGTAACAGTGCTGTTATTTTAAAGCCCTACAGATGGATCCAGGTGTTATACAGGGCTTTTAGAAGTGGTGGTCTAATAGCTGTGGTCATTAATGGATGCTGGCGGCGGGGTGGTCTGCACGATGTAGTCAATCAAATTTAACACACCTGCGTTGTATGTGGAAGACCACCCAGATGTAATGCTGGAATTGTAATAGAACGTATATATTATTATATTGTGTACATTTTTTTGTTAGGAGAAATATTAGCGATTCTTAAAAACAAAGGCAAAACCGTTCAATTACATACTTGCACCTATTTAAGAGAAAACATTTTTGCAGTGCTCTCTTATTTTCTTTTTTGGGGGGGAGCTGTACCTGTACATGTTTGGACACACTTTCTCATTCAATTATTTCCTTTGTTTGTATTATTGTCTACATTGTAGATTAATATTGAAAACATCACCTATTGCTCTGATGACAGCTTTGCACACTCTTGGCCTTTTTGCTATCAGGTTAATGAGGGATCGACCT
Organism: Brachypetersius gabonensis; assembly: GCA_037577145.1. NCBI lineage: Eukaryota > Metazoa > Chordata > Actinopteri > Characiformes > Alestidae > Brachypetersius > Brachypetersius gabonensis. The sequence goes on from JBBJLR010022898.1 coordinate 1,360, forward strand.
GGAATGGTGTTTAATTAACAGGAGTTCTTCATCAAGTGTTCATTAGTGGAATTTCTTGCCTTCTTAATGTGTTTGGAATCATCAGCTGTGATGGTTGGGTTGGTCCACAGTTAGCACAGTTCTGCTCCACATTATGGCAAGAACCACTTAACTAAGTAAAAAAAACCAGTCCATCATTACCGTATTACAGAACAGATTCTGGTTTGTTTAACCCTTTTCCCCTTGGTTTGTTTTCAATATTAATCTACAATGTAGAAAATAATGAAAACAAAGAAAAAACATTGAATGAGAAGGTGTGTCCAAACTTTTGACTGGTGGTGTATATGTATACGAAGGTGTGTGTCACTGCGGTTGCAAGTCTCTCCCCTGGCTCGCTCTTTCTTTCAGCTGCTGTAAATTCAATTGAGAATGAGGTAACAGAGGCCGCTCAATTATTTTCTGGAGCTCTAATATAATCCGCACACTGCTGGACACACAGTGAAAGGATCCTGACTAATTAATTTGCGTCCACTGGACCGTAGCGCGTCTCCTCGGGGCGGCCGAGAGACCGAGCCGAAGGTGTGTGTAATTCAGCAGGCGTCCCTCGCAGTCAGAGAGTGAGCTGGATTGAGCAGATAGGATTTTGGCATTTGTTAATCCTGAAGCAGTGCTGAGACCGTGTCTTTCCTAGAAACCAATTTAATAATCATCATTATAATGATAATGCATCATTTGTTATTTGTTTGTGAACTTCGACAGCATTCGTTTTTGCTGATGCCAATATATGCAAATGAATCTCTTTAATTAACACACGGAGCTGCGATAAATATAATTAGACGCAAACGATGTAACCCTGACCAACTTTTGCGAACGACACCCGTAATTGTTACAAATTTCGAACCCAATTTCTCTTCATTTATTGAATTCAGCGCAAACACTGAAACATAAAACGTGACCCGTGTATAAACGATGGCACATTTTGATGAATGAACAGCGGTTATTCTCTGTAGAGGATGTATTAACCAATCCACAAAACATGTCAGGTCATCATCAAACATCATCGTATGACCGTACACCGTACACAAAGTGTGGCGTTATTCATCATAGTAGCATCGTTTAGCCCAGTGCACTCTTTCTGTGTGCTGTGAGCATCCTGACCGATTACAGATGTGGGTTTCTGTTGATCATTTTCTGATCCAGAGCAAAAAAGAACGGTATGTGTAAAAACGTGTGTGTAGTACTAATATTTAAAACATGTACAGTAGATCATTTGTGATAAAAATGTGTTTTACATTCAAAGGGAATCAAAAATAGAATGAAACCTTTAGAATAAAACCCTGTGTGTAGAACTGTAATCACTATGTATCCTTTAATATAAACACACCATAGCATGTGCGTGTGTGTGTGTGTGTGCGCGCGCGTGTGTGTCCTGCACGTGTACTTGTGATCATTTGTTTGTATCATTCAAGTCAAGTCCTCTCTGGTCAGTAAAATCTCCCAGCAGGCACTGATCTGAACATGCTCGTCTGATCGATTCCCTGCCCTGCCGAAAGCCCCCAGGCTCTGTAATTAACCCCCCGTGAGGTTAACAACATCAAAACAAGCTCTCTGGTCGAGAGCTTTCTCTCTCTCTCTCTCTCTCTCTCTCACACACACACACACACACACACACACACACACACACACACACACGCACATTTACATTTAGTCACTTGGCAAAAGCTCTTAGCTGGATGTGCAGCCAGTAAAAGATGAAATGATAAAGCGCGAGTGGAGACGAATCTAAAAGGATTCCGAACCTAAAAGACAAGAGTTTCATTGCAGCCTGATCGAGTGCAAGTGTAGCTCAAGGCAAGGAAACATTTCAAAGCGCGATTTGATATTAGACACACACATAAATGTTTCAAATCGTGTTATTAGGATCCGGACCGTTTTGCTCGGGGATGGGGTATACGAAGAGAAAATAAAAGAGGAAATAGAATGTCCACTTTATTAGAAACACCTGCTTTTAACCTCCACCCACTGGCCATTCAATTAGAAACACCCACCATGTGCTACCAACCTGCTCTTATTGGCCAGTTTAGTAGAAACAGCCACCTTATACTATCAGTTGTTGGCCATTTTATTAGAAACACCAACCTTGTACCTCCAACTGCTGGCCTTTTTATTGAAAACACCTGCCATTTAGCAGTTATCCCTATTAGTGAATATGGACCACTACATGACCGCCTCTAACTCAGTTTGAGTTTATTTAGTAAAATTTATTTTCATCGATTATTTAGTGGTAGAAGGTCCTTAGTGACACTGATAGGACAGCTATGTTTACTGGACATTGGAGACCTGATGGTTTTACATCAAAATCCGGTTCCTCCTCCTGGTGGGATCAAAATGCGTCCAAAAACGCTTCAGGAGAGGTCACCTCACCCGAACCCCCGTGGAGACTCTGAAGGATCTGGAGAGATTTTGGATGGAGCAATGATCCCTCTATAGATGTTTTCACCCAGCTTTATAGAATCTTGATTCAGTAACAACAATAACTGCAGCAGAGATTCAAAAACCAGTCAAATCAAGAAACTGTTTATTGTAATTTCAACCTTCTACAGGGAACACAGTAAAACAAAAGTAAGACCACAATGTTCTTCCAGGACCACAATGTTCCTCCAGGACCACGACGCTCCTCCTGGACCACGACGTTCCTCCAGGACCACGACGTTCTTCCAGGACCACAACGTTCCTGCTGGACCACGACGTTCCTTCTGGACCACGATGTTCCTCCAGGACCACAATGTTCCTCCAGAACCACAACATTCCTCCAGGACCACAACGTTCCTCCAGGACCACAACGTTCCTCCAGGACCACAATGTTCCACCAGGACCACAAAGTTCCATCAGGACCACAGTGTTTCTAAAGGCCCACAACTCTCCTGCTGGACCACAACGTTCCTTCTGGACCACAAAGTTTCTCCAGGACCACAATGTTCCTTCGGTCATTTGCATGTTTCTTCAGTCATTTGCATGTTTTCATGTAGCCTTTAGCCTCATCCTCTAGAAAACAGAATGCCCTTGTGCTGAATGGTTATCACATAGTTCTCATTTACATAAAAAATTACCTTAGTTTTACTAAGTTCTGCACCTGCACGACCTGAATGAAGGAGACAGAAAATTGCTGCGGCAAAAGAGTAACATTTAACTTTACACCCAGATGGATCCGTGGAACCAGCGGGAAAAAAACATACAAGGAACATCTCATGCTTTTCAACATGAAAACATCCAAACATGGTTGAAACACAGTAATGAGTCGCGGAAGGTCTGAGAACATTCACTATAACTGCTGTAATTAGAGAGCGCTGATCCAAACACAGCAATAATGGTGCAACTCGTGCCTCTGTGAATAAAGCATAAAGAGGCTCTTCTGAAAACACCATCCAAGCCAAAAATCCAGCCAGAAAATCCAGGCGGTAGACCAACCATGTCCAAAAGTATTCAGACACCCTATTTAACCACATTAAGCTGAACCAACCCTCCACTATTAAAACCCTTCTAAAGAAACGCTGGTGTCAACAAACCTTTGGACTACAAAAAGTTTCCAAAGGCAAGAACAAGCACTGGTGTGTATCATACTAATATACAGCACTGTGCAAAAGTCTTGAGAACCCCCCCCCCCCTTGATATTTGTCACACTCAGGAGATTAAATGAAAAAAATGTGAACAAAAATTTTCCTGACAGGCTGCAAAGTGTACAAGGAACCGAGATAAAGGAGTTCTACCCACTCAGCATTCAGCACCACCAGTATACTGATCGCCGCCTGATCATCTGGAATCATCTGCTCTTGTTTCTTCACTGGTTCAGGACTTCATGCTCTTTGTTCTGCTTGAATGATTCATACGTAGGTCACTGTGTGTCTTGACCAACAAATCATTCCTCTGAATCTGGTCAGGTTCAGAGACTGGGAATGAGAGTCTTTGAAAGTCTTTCAGGAAGCCTGGAGAATTGTTCCTCAGGACCACATTAAGATACAAGAAAGTCTGGATTTCTGAAAGCAGAACCTGTATAAATGAGGAGGGGGTCAATACTTACCCTGTAGTGTACTAATATACTGTCAACATGTTGTTGCCCACTGACTCCAGGGGGCTATTCCATATATGAACTTTACATAGGAACCATAATAATCTCACCCGTGACTGTAGTTTAGCAAATTGAGCAATTGAATATCAAACACATTTGCTGGTGCGGCACAAATAAAGAGCCGTTCAGCAGGAACGGAGCAGGAGCGCTGATGATAATGATGGTCATGATGGAGAGACAGAAAAACACTGCCCGGCTGCTGCTGTGGCTAATGGCTAACTTCATTAAACCGGAGGAAATAATCAGACAGGAGTCAAGGTGAGATGCTCCGCTGGCGTTCTCCCAAACCGGCGATAGGAGGAGGAGCGTGAGCGGAAAAGAAAACACTTCCTTCCGCCGCTTCTCTTTACGCGCTGATTGTAATTTAATGCTAATGATGCTGCTGTTACTCCCATTTAACACTCCGCTTTGTCTAAGACAAGGAAGAACATCAGACTTCTGCGCACCATCTGAACAGAGATGGAACTCCTGCAGCTCAGGGGGTTTGAGGACATTTTCACAACAGACCGTCTGGACGGTAATTCGTGTTTTTATGTTCGTTCTGGTCAGTTTTGGTTTCATGTTGCAAATCTGTGCACTAAAGAACTTTACAGGACGAACTTATGTCCAGAAATCATCACGAACAGGTCAGTTTCTTCACTATATCCTTTATAGTTGCAAGTATTGAACTGAACAGCTTTGTCTTAGCTTTTAAGAACTGCTGAAAATATTTCTCCTCATTTCCAAATAAAAATATATCTCTTTACAGCACATTTTTAAAGGAAATAACAAAACATCAGAATAAGAGAAATGATGCGGCGTTTACAGGACCTGAAAAATTCAAAGAAAACAAATCTCTCGTTCACTCATAAACAAAAGGGCAATAATTACCTTTGACAAACTTCTAGTAGTGTTTTACCATTCAACTTGTCACACTGTGAGAGAAGAGTGTTGTTTGCAGCAGTGTTTTTATACTTTTCCTCAGTTAATAAGACGTGATTCAGGTGATCACTAATCAGTACCTCATAAAGCAGAATGAGCTGTAGGAATGGCTTTCACTCGTGGAGATGCTGATTTGAAAATAAATCACACACACATAGTGAGACATAGTGAGGTTTGTGTTAAAGTGTGTGTGTAGTCAGTCTCTTAACAGTCTCTGTTTGCTGTTTACAAATCAATCACACCATAAACAAACAAACGAAGGAAGGAAGGAATGGACGACCAGGCCGCTGTGTTTCCAGAGACAGGCTGAACAGGATAAGTGTGATTGTTCTCCGTGTTGGTGGGAAGCTCCTGATTTGTTTGAAAGTCCTCACCTCTGCAGTCTCTGCCCACCCGCGTCCCGCCAACTGGTATTAATGGCTGCTGGGGCAGAACATTATTCTGGAAGGTTCTGCGTGTAGGCTGTGATGTGTAGCCTCACACTCTCAGTCTCTGCTCCTACTGCTCTTATCTCATCCACACACTTTCAACACATCCCTCCATCTTCCCAGCGCAGAGGAACCAGGCAAAAACACCAGGACGGGACGTTATCTTTATTATCTTTTTATTAACAACAACAACAATAATATTGTAGCAATAAAAATGTATAATGTATAATAGATATTACAGTGCAAAAGGATCATTTTTTCAGAGAGCCAAATGGAACTATAGGACATGTGAGCAAAAGCGTAAACACACCAAATTTCAACATTCAATCTTGAGTGATTATTTTGAAATGGAAACACATCAGTTGCAGTGCCCCCTATGTGTGAAATTTCACACTTCTTGCTGTGCCTCCAGAGAATGTGGTGTTGATGCAAGGTGTCCAATTGTGTGAGGTTTGGACCAAGATGTTGACTGATAGTGTTTAAGAGATTTGCATTGATGTTATTCTCTGGGAGGCAAAACTCAGTCTTAATCAGAGTCTTGCGCCTCCTAGAGGCCAATCTGCCATACTAGTTTACAGATTTTTAACTGAAAAAGGACTATTTTGTATCCCTCAGGAGGCAAAGGGATACGCCCATCTAGAGACACAAATCTCTTATTCCATCTGGAGCTACAGGCTCACTGAGCCTAGTGAGGACTGGAAAAGTCTGATGACTTGATATTTTCAATGTCAGTGGCTGTCATGATAAAAGAAACTGATCAACTGAATCTTCTAGATGTTTCTGTCCCTACATTGTACTAACCTGCAACACTCGGCAGATTCACACTGACGTTTTTACAGATGAATACGTGAACTAATGTTCCACTACCGACAGTGCCGGGGACACTTTTTGTGAGCTTTACTAAGTATGAATGGATTATTTGTTTAGTGTAAACCGTAAATGCAGTTTATGCATCCACCGTCATAAAGGAACTTCTATTGGAGATAAATATTTGGAAGCTAAACTGTAAGCGAGTCTCGGAGACTGGGACAATTACATGGGTGAGATTACCTGAGCCCCAGACAGACGAACAGCAAATTAAAATCTTAAAATACACAAAGGTCATTTCTAATTGTGGTGGATGGGTTTTGCGTAGCTGCTGTTTTGGGGTCGCTGCAGCTTAAAGCCCGGCTGGTCGATTACAGGAAAATGTTAAAAGCAAGTTGTTGAAACGCTCCCTTTCCTCTTCCTCTGTGTTGTCATTTTAATTTGAGACAATCCTGATTTCACGGAGAACGGTTTTGATGCTAGCGTTTAAATTTTACATCAGTGGAAGCGGTGTCGGAGCAAAGCAGGGCTGCATTGTGAAGTTGAGTCTTGGTGGAGCTGAGCGTCGCTGTCAAAGGAAGCTGCAGGAGGTTTGTTCGTATTTGACTAATAGGGGACCGACCTTGCCTGCTGGAGCCAAAGTTTCTCACAGGAATTGGCAAGCGTGTGATCTCAGCATCAGAAAATATGCGTCCTCTACGAGACACGGAGTCATGAATTTTTCAGGAGATGTACGTTTATACATTAGGCAGCACAACAGTACCTACAATATAATATATAAAATAATAATAATACAAAACGATCATCTCAGAACTACACCACACCACAAACATCACACATCTACACTACAGTACAAACATCTCACATCTACACCACACACATATCACCTCTACACCACACACATCTCACATCTACACTACAATACAAACATCTCACATCTACACCACACACATCTCACATCTACACCACACACATCTCACATCTACACCACAAACATCTCACCTCTATACCACACACATCTCACATCTACACCACGCACATCTCACATCTACACCACGCACATCTCACATCTACACCACACACATCTCACATCTACACCACAAACATCTCACCTCTACACCACACACATCTCACATCTACACCACGCACATCTCACATCTACACCACGCACATCTCACATCTACACCACACACATCTCACATCTACACCACAAACATCTCACCTCTACACCACACACATCTCACATCTACACCACAACACAAACATATCACATTTACAACATTTGATTTTATGAGAGCAGTAGTGAAGTCAGGTACTGATGCTGGAACATTTCCGAGAGGATTTGATTGCATGAGAGCATCAGTCAAATCAGGTACTGATGTTAAATCAAGTCTAGATGGAGCTCCAGAGACTCCAGTAAAGCATTAAAAGTAAAGCAGTAAAAGTATTAGTTTAATTCTGTGTGTAAAACTATCAGAATTAGTTCAGTGTGTAAAAGTATCAGATTAGTTCCGTGTGTAATAGTATCAAAATCAATTCTGTGTGTAAAAGTACTTTATACTGTGTGAGCTGGTGAGGAGAACACAGGTTCGGTTCCAGGTTCCTCCTCGGTTCCTCTAGCAGTTGTTTGGATTGTGAAACTCCATCAGCAGCTCCTGATTTAATTTACTGAAGGACTGATCGAGTCAAATCAGGTTTCTGATGGAACTAGAGTAATACTGAACGTCCACAAAAACTCACTGATATACTGAACAGAACATCACTGTTTACTGTAGAATGGGATTCATATTTATTCTTTTCAGTTTATTTAGTATATAGCAACTTTAACATAATAAAAATCACTCACTGCTCAACTGAACTGTTTTAAACGTTATTTTCGTGGGCATTTTAGACTTTGCACAGTAAAAGCACACCAGCTCTAAGGCACAAACACACTGAATATTCACTGAGGAAAGTTATTGTTGGGTGAGTACTTTCTCAGACAAAAAGATGTGACGTGAAACTGCAGATTTATACTGCTTTTGTTTTTTAGATTGTTTTCCTGGTGTTATTTGTGTATTCATTTCTTTTCTCATCACTCCAGCCATGTTAGCGCTAAAGCAGCAGTTTGGTAGTTTGTGTTTGGAAGGCACTGTTCAGGAAATGGTTTCTGTTATTGTATTTATTTGACTGCACTATATTGCATGTCAGTCTGAATGAGTATTTGGTATTTTTATTTATTCTTCATTCTGCCGGTCAGAGCTGGTGGAAGCCTGAGAGATGCGGCTTTAGGAGAAATTGTATCGTTATGGAGGGAGGAAGTTACCTCTCATAATCTTCTGATTAACGTCTAGCCGACACCGCAGGAATTTAACAGCCCAACTGAGGTTGAAAAAAACATTTAATGGCACTTCACACCAATTTATTTTTAATCAAAGTCTCACACTAGAAGGAAGAGAATGTTAATTAAGAATGGTGGTGTTTATTGGGAGAATGGTGGAGGAAAATGATGATGTTTGTTGGAGAATGGTTATGTTTGTTGGAGAATGGTGACGTTTATTGGAGAATGGTGGTGTTTGTTGGAGAATGGTTATGTTAATTGGAGAATGGTAAAGTTTGTTGGAGAATGGTTATGTTTGTTGGAGAATGGTGACGTTTGTTGGAGAATGGTGGTGTTTGTTGGAGAATGGTTATGTTTGTTGGAGAATGGTGACGTTTGTTGGAGAATGGTGACATTTGTTGGAGAATGGTGACGTTTGTTGGAGAATGGTGACATTTGTTGGAGAATGGTGGTGTTTGTTGGAGAATGGTGACGTTTGTTGGAGAATGGTGGTGTTTGTTGGAGAATGGTG
>JBBJLR010022919.1:0-13054 GCA_037577145.1 Brachypetersius gabonensis
CAATGTTGCACTTTTTATTTTAATCTGCTGAATATTAACACCATGAATTCTAATAATCTTAAGTAAATCATTGAACAATTTTTTACTGAATGCATAAATTCATTTCAAAATGAGGATGAGCAAAACAATGACTTGCCATCTCCCGCTATCTACTAAAATCACCCTCCAACTGAAAAATAAATAAATAAAGGGAAACATTTGAATGCCGTAACAGTGACGGTCTTCTGAGTGTTCACACTCGAAAACATTTTTACAACAGCTGGTCATGCTCCAAACAATAGAAACAGGTTGGAGTCTATATTGCACCAGCTTGAGGTTCGTATTTCCATTATTGTGACAGTCTTAGTGTTTATGAGTGATCAGGTTCAACAATATGCTGCTGAAAGAACATTATGCATCATTCTTAAAGAGATGTTGGCTGAAACACTCTTCGTGAAGAAGATTCTGCATCTCAAACAGGAAGGCCTAGGTAAGTGATTAAAAATGGTTTTGGATGGCAGAAATATGTAATTTATGCTCAGCTTTTATTTTTTTATTGTACCCTGATCATCCAGCAAAATGCATAATCATATTCTGTCGTTGTTGTGTGATTTATGAAAAAAGGTGCTTAATCACTAAATTTCTACAATACGTTTTGTTCATAACATTTGTAAAGTACTTGGATTTCTTTCTGATCTTTGTATTAAAGGAATTAAACAATCAAAAGTAAAAAAAAAAATACAGGATATCTTTATATTTACTGAACATCATTTTGGAATCAGCAATCAGGTGTACAACTAAAGTACGGCTAGTGTTCCTCACTAAATGTTTCTCATTTTCTCATTTCTGACCACTGAAAAGTTAAAAAAGTGAATGTTACACAATATATAAAATCTGGCCTGTGGTGTAACTATATCTGGCCCGCAAAATAATACCAAGTATCTACAAGAGCTGCCCGCCGGTAGATAGTGCACGCACCGCAGACTGAACGGAGCTGCAATTTAGTTTACATCCAAATATGAGCGGAATCTGAGTTGCTAACTCAAGTGCGAACCTCTGGAAAGGTTTCTCTTTTTCATGCTTTGCAGTGAGTGGAGATAAAAGATCAGAAACATCTTCTGTGAGAGGTTCATTTATATCACGAACAGGAGCTGTTAATGCTTTAACACGTTCCAGAGACTCATCTTACAGCTCTTTAAATGACTTAAATGACTTTAAATGAATCCTTTACTGAATCTCTGTAGCATGGGAACACCACCAACCAGTGAGTATTACAGATTCACATGTTTACATGTTTTTTGTTTGACAAATTTCTGGTATATAGTGGGCAGTAATTTTTGTACAGAATGTTTTGCCACAGTCCTATTTCACGTTTTATTATATTTTTGTCTTACACAGATACAATTTTTCATATAAAATTTAATTATTCAATTCAATTCAGTTTAATTTATATAGCGCTTTTAACAATGGTCATTGTCACAAAGCAGCTACAATGTAGTTTTTATTATAGTTTTTTCCTCCTGTGAATAGCTGTCAGTTTTTCCATAAATAAGATTTTAAAAAATACCTCAACATTTTCCCCTTCGTATTCAGGTGAAATTTATTGACTGATTGTGCACAGATAAGATCATAGGGTGCAACTTCTGTCACAAGCCTTAGTGAAAACGAACCTTGCCAGCAGTTCGTTCCTTGTAGCGTGAAGGATGAACCCAGTCGCGGACAGACACGAAAGAGTCTGTAGATCAAGCACTTTGCTCTGCGAACGCTACACACAAGAGTTAAAAATCCCATCGGAACCAATGTTCACAACACACACACAGTAGGTAAAAACAGACCGGAGGATTCACGGTTTCCAGAGAAGATCAGAGGGCGATAAAAGTAGGGACTGGTGCGTGTTTCATTCATTTCAGTCTCATTCTCAAATTTATACTCATGTTGAAATGTCTCTGATAAAAGAGGCATTTTATCTCATACTCTTGATATGGTTTTATATTTTCTTGTTTCCTTTTGTCATTCTGTTCTTCGTTATGTTTCCAGTGAGTGGAGAGGAGTCAGATACAGCATCACTGGGAAGTTCTGGTTATGGTTCGTTCAGATCACGATCAAGTAACTCTTCTGTTTATGGATCAATACGTTCTGACGTCTCAGCCCACAGGACCGGAACTCTAACAACAATTCCTGAATCTGTTCAAGGTTCAAATCCTAAAGGAAGAGTTCAGTTCACAAAACTTACAAAACTTTTCAAACGGACAATCAGCGAAGAAGGTGATCTCAGTGAGGACATGGTTGCGAGGAACCTAAAATTATAGAGCGAACTGGAGAAAGAGTAAAATCCCCTTTTGGCTCGTTGTGCCTGTATACAATGAAAATAATGACAGTAAAATCCCTCCACATTTCCAGAGTTTAGTCATTTTACACATGATTATGAAACACATGGAATTCAAAAGTTGTCCTAAACCCACATCTTAAAGGAGAATTGCACTGAATATTCAGAACAATTGGCAGAATTCAGTGGTAATATGAACAAAGTGATTCAGAGTGGATTTGGTAAGATAAGGTTCTACTTGTTTAGTCAGGTGCTCTCAAACAGGTCATCATGTGATTATGTGGTTCATTTAGTTGCTGATACTACTGCTGTTTCAACAATCGGGTTTTACCGACCATCTAGCTTCTTGGGACAACGTTTGTTTTGATGAATGTGTAAACAGGGCTGAAGAATCGGGTGCACAGAATTTAACCGTTGACAAAGATGGTGCTATTAAAGACTTAAATAACACTTCAGAGGGTGAACTGAAATACACAGATAGTACATTTGATGGTAGTATTTTTGATGACGATATCACCGATTTCAATAATGCTATACATTTAATTAATTCAAAAATACATTCAGCGGATGACCTGTAAGATTTGGATAGTATGTCTGATGATGTCTCTCTTCTGATGTAAATGCTATACTAACAACCTCAAACAATTACTTTCAGGAACATTTCATTCATGTGATTGAAAAAGTCTTCCAGAGCAATCAGCTGATCATGATCGATGACACTCTAAAGCACAGTTGGAATGGGGGTGGGTGTAGAAAATTGTCTAATATTTCACATAATCAAGTCAAGAACTAAATTAATTAATTCTGCCCCGTTAATGTTTATGTTTCGCAATCTGTTGAGCACATTACATTGACCCAGAATGGATTTAGCATGTTAGCGAAGCACCCTGCTGACGTACAGACCAAAGCCAGTTTCGATGTGATATGAGATAGGATTTAAGGATGTTTCAAAGTTTGAGCACTTGTTGGTTTAATACCGATCACAGAGATTACACCTGTAAATAGTGTGCTGTGTGTAATCACCCCGAATGTTGTAAGAGACAGAGGAAAAGTAGATATTGTGATGATTGTGGAAGATATTGTAAATCAGATTTGTGTTTTGAAAAATACAAGCTACCTGACTCAAAAGGATGGGGCACCTGCACAGTGTAATGTTACAAACTACTGTAAGGACTGTAACAGACGTTATCATGTCAGTGAAAGAAATCCAAAATCCCACAAATGTTGGGTTGGTAAGTGTGTGCACTGTGGTGAAGAACTCCCGACGCCAAACACAACTGCTACATTCAGCCGAAAAAAATAGAGGACCAGTATATTTTCTTTGACTTTGCAGCTACATGTGATCTAGTCTCTGTCCGAGTCTCAGAGTGTGATGTTGGTAGAACCCCCTTGCAGACAATATATGTTTTGCACCTCGCCTACTAAGTGCCACAGTGTTTGTCCACAGGAACAGAAAAGGTTCCCTTCAGAAATCATAACACCTGCATTCTCAGACTTACAGATGAGGTCAATAGAATAGGTAGAGAAAGAGAGCATCCCACACCTTTACTAAGGAACCTTCACTGGCTCCCTGTGACTGCATGTCTTAAGTTCAAGTCTTTAACACTTGCTTTCAAGGCAATGAATGGACTTGCACCCCCAAAAATGTCAGCATGAATCAAACATGTCACTTCTTGCCCTCTCAGGGCTTCAAGCATGGCTCGCCTTGAGGCTCCGCTGGTCAGAAGAAAAGGAGGCATGGGTCAAGCCTCATCTCAGTCTCGCCCCTCCGGTGGTGTAACGAACTCCCTCTTCCGATCAGATTTGCGGAGTCCTTTGCTGTCTTCAAGTGTCGTCTGAGGACTCACCTCTTCCAGGAGCACCTTGGTGACTGACCATGCCTCTAACTTCTGCTTGCTTATTTCTCAAAAAAAAATGTATCCGCTATCCCTTCCTTACTTTTGTCTTAACCTCTGACTTTTCTTTGACAGGTGTTGTTTAGGTGTAACTAGCTTAACTTGGATTGAAAAGTTAAGGTAGTTAAGCTTGGATTGAAAAGTTGACTTAAACAGGTTTAAGAAACGGATGTGGATGACTTGAGCACTGATGGCCGTCGCTCGGGATAAGAGCATGTAAATGTAAATGTATTTGTGTGTGTGAGAGTAATTTATCCTCAACCCTCATCCAGCTCTTCACTAAGCTGATGCAGACATAGTGAATGTGGTTTCGGACAAATAATGACCTTCTGTGTGCTGTAAACATTAACAAAACTTCACCATGCTAAAGCGTCCAAAGAGCATCCGTTTTATTTGCATGTTGAAGCCACAAAGTTGATAAGAGACTGAACTTCAGCAGCAGCTCTATTTTTGCTTTTTTGTTGCTAATCATTCAGTCTGTCAGGATTAGTAACCGTGTGACTTCTGTAATCTGCTCTAGGTTTTATCTTTTAACATTTAATTTGGTTCCTCACAGTTTCCACTTGTGTTATATATGTGTGATTGTGATATTAAATATGACAAAACTAGAAAAATCAAACAAACCCACATCGTCCATTTGGTGAAACTTCATTTTATAAGAAAAAGTAAGTAATCAGTCGGTAAGTCAGACCATTTGAGATGATCTGTAGTCTAATTTAGTGCCACAGTCTGTGCTTTAGTTACAGTAGTCCTGCAGGTCGAAGATGCTGCAGGGTTTGTGGCAGCACTGCTCCACGATGCCTCTCTTCACCATCAGCTCAGTGTGCTCTTTGTATGGATTTTTGGTCAGCTCCCCCTCTGGAAGAGAGAATCAGTGATTCATTAATACAGAATCAATATCATTTTGTCTTTTTGAGACAGAACTGTCTAATGCTGAAGATAAAGAAGGATTTTGAAGAACGTTAAATATCATGTTACTTATTAACACATCTTCCACAAAGTGATGCCACTGAGTTGTTGCAAACACACCAGAATCTTCTCTGAAGAACCATCTATTGCAGGGCTCCAGACAAAATAAAAACCTTAGGAGCCATTTGCTCCTAAACACAAAATATTTAGGAGCCAAATTATTTTTTAGGAGCCATCATCTCTGTCAAATGTGTTATAAATTAAAAACACTGTCATGGTACATCTAGTCTCCAGTCCCATGTAAAGAGCTTTAAAACGAAACAAGAAATCATGACACGGACTAAACAGTTGCCAAAGTAAAACATAGTGTTTCTCGTGTAGTTAATGTTTATTTTTCGTATATTTTAGAATGCGCCCTGAAACAGGTTGCCAGGTCGTGTGAATCTGGTGAAACGAAACTGGGAAAATGAAGAGCCGTTTGGGAATAGACTGTTTATCTGTCTGTCTATGCGTTTGGGAGCCAAAGGTGCCGGATCTTTTTAGTGAGCCGATCCAAATGATCCGACTTATTAAAAAGAGCCAAAATTCCCATAACTAATCGCATGATAGTATAGTAGCAGGAACGACAGATTTGGGTTAAGCCTATCTGCACATTATAAGACCTTACTTTTCTTGTACTTTTAGTTATTTTGATTTCTCTTGGTTGTGAGTGACGATTGCCATTGGTGACTGAAATGAAAAAAGTAGTGGCAAAATAAATAATCTAATCTGGAGCCTTGACCTATTGGAATTATTTTAAGGGACCAACAAACATCCAAATCCCCCTCAAGCTTTCAAAAGACATACTTGTTTTTGGAAATACTCATTTTGATATTTAATCATGATTACAGTCCACATGTTGCAGATGCAATAAATTAAGCTTTAAATATCCATGAACTGTTCACTGCATGTCCATTTTTAGCACCCTGTATTGCATCCACTGCTTGAGTCTAATCTGTATAAAAGTAACATTGCATTGCTCACCCTGCAGTGGGTCCACCTCTCTCTTGGGGTTGGGGTTGTAGAAGAACCCTGACGGGCCACAGATCAGGTAGAGGGCGTCAGACAGGTGAGATCCACACAGGTGTTGGGTTGCGACAGCATTGGCTCCTCTAGTGGAGAACGCCAGCAGGAACAATAGAGTACCAGCCTGGAGCCACACTGCCATGGTCTGCAAAAGAAAGGGGGATTCCGAGAATGAAAGTCATTAATTATACAGAAAGTAAAAATGCATGCAATAAGATGTATTTGCTTAATATGGACTAAGAGTTCATCTTCATACTTCTTCATAACTGAGGCCTGAGATTGTTAGTGGTTGCCTGAAATGGGACAAAACGTTCTACCATCACTAGTTTGTAGGGATCTGTACTTTTCTTTTTGGGAAAAGTTCTGGAAATTCATGAGTTTTCAAAAACATGTACTCACTACAACAACCATTCAAAAACAGAATGTTCTTTTTTGGAATATAAGATAAAATAAGCGAAACCTTTAATAGTCAGACAAGTGGGAAATTTACATTGTTACGGCAGACAGTGGACAGTACTAAGGTAAGAGCAGCAGAAATAATGGAATAAAGCTTCACATAAAGGTGCAGAACAGGGGTGTCAAACTCCAGTCCTGGAAGGTCGGTGTCCAGCACAGTTTGGTGTTTTTCCTCTTTAAACACATTCACTAAACCTGACAATGAACTGGTGAGGTGAACCTGGTGTTTCTGAGCAGGGAAATCACCTAAACCTGCTGGAACACGGCCCTCCAGTGTGGTGTAGAATGTCAAAAATAAACGGATCATAAACAATCTCTCTTACCTGTTTTAGTCGACAGAGGTGGAGTCCTGTGGAGGTGGCCAGGTGCTGAGGAGAGGGGGGCGAACAGCAGCTCTGTCTCGGTATATTCAGAGAATCTGTAAGGGATCATCTGAATTACACTGAGGTGGAAGTTTATAAAAGGGCCGGAATGGTCCTTAACCAGTAATACTCTGATCATAGTCCAGACAAGAGTCAGAGACATGAGAGGTTGGTCTAAAGAACGCTGATTTTGCACCATTCATGTTTGCTTTCCAAGGGCCACAGAAGGGGACATCTGGTCGGTTTAGTGAGTAAAAGTCCTCATTGAAACACAAGGTTGTGTTGTAGTGTTTCCTGTGACAGGCTTGAGGTGCTAAAATATCAAAGCGCTGAAAAGAGGTTATATGCATTGCTGTAATGGTCA
The DNA here is from genome assembly GCA_037577145.1 of Brachypetersius gabonensis. NCBI lineage: Eukaryota > Metazoa > Chordata > Actinopteri > Characiformes > Alestidae > Brachypetersius > Brachypetersius gabonensis. Next base: position 7,357 of record JBBJLR010022919.1, read on the forward strand.
AGCGTCCTAATACTTTTGTCAAGATAACATAGACAAAAATTATGGGATGCCTGAGCCCCATGAAAACCAGCCGAGACCATCCACGTGCACAAAACACATCTAGCGTAGATTTGTTTTTTTTAAACAAATCTACGCTAATATGCGATAAAATAATTGTCGCTTTATATTCCATATAGTAAGTCTGGATATGTGGAATGAAAGTCTGAATATATGGAATGTAAGTCTGAATATATGGAATGAAGCTTGAGAATATTGAATGAAACATTCAGGATCGTTCCTGATATTTTCTTGCCATAACAGTGACGGTCTTCTGAGTGTCTCAGTTTCTGAGATTCACACAGTGGCATTAGTGTCACGCCTGGTTCGTCCCGGTCACGCCTCCAAAGGATCCTGTCACCTGACTATTAGGTGGCACCTACCCTGGGCACGTATGTATGTCATTAGTGTTGAGAGAGTGGTTGTTGGTTGCCTAGCAAGTACACCTGTTTACACACGTTAATAGTGAAAAGTGGAGTAAGTGTTGCTGTTGTATGATTGGTTGTCTGTGTGATCATGTGCATCCAGGCAGGATCAGCTGGTGGGTGCAAGTCTCCGGTTGGAATCGATGGTGGCAGTGAGATTCCTGAAGGACATTGCATAGTAACCAACGTATTGTTCTTGCCTCATTTATGTTACAGGCAAGACAACAAAGTGAGCTTCCAGGCTGTGAAGGCTCACCACAACGCGAGGGAGAAACTGCATTGAGACTCATATCATATTCATTTCCATATTTAAGAACTGTAATACTTTATATCTGATTTATTATTTCACCACACGCTGCAACACTAATGCTTATATTACACTGGTCTTTCTGTTTACATTACTCTGTTTACACCACTCTGCTTGCATTGCTGTGATAGTACGGCACAATGCACTTTAATATTCCTTTTGCGCATTGTACGCACTGCTGCTACATTTATTTAATTACATATTAAACCTCTAATTTTAGCCTGTAGGTACATTTTTATCCTTCACTTGTGGTTCTCCTTGTTTGTTATTTACTTTTAGATTGTGTTTTAGAAATTTTCAGGTTGTGTTTAAATTTTTTAATTGTACTTACGGTACATTTAGGCTTATATCTACTTATTTGTACTTATCTTATTTTATTTTGTGACCTAGAAAATTTGATTTTCTTCCATTTAAAATTGACTTATTTTCTGCACAGTGAAAAGGAGCCGCTCAGGATACATTTCATTGCGTGTTGTACCTGTATGACTATGCATGTGACAAATAAAGAATCTTGAAATATGAATCTTGAATCTAGTTACACAGCCATTTAGAAACAAACCCCAAATCGTCTTTAACGGTTCTACTAGCATTGGAAACTTTAACTTTACCTTTAACCTTCACCACTTGTTTATCAACCCAAAAGTCTAGGAAGTGCCCATCATTGAATATGAAAGACAAAATATATTTTTTTTTTTTTTTTAAAAAAAATAAAAATATAAACAACAGTTCTATAAAAGCTAAGCTCCAAAAACCCTCTGTAACATAATCTCACACTCTTTGAAATCCTGGTGAAATCCATATCAGATCTGAATTCAGCGTATACTCAGCGAAAGTGGCAACAGGTGATAAACTCAAGGCTTGGCTTTGGAGAAAAACCCAGTGCACGAATGTTGTCACACCCAGTGAAGAAAATTAGAAAATCATTCAAAAAGACCCTGTTTTCAACCATAAAATATAAAATGACTGTAACATACATAAATTAACATGTATATTGATATTTCCATAAAGTAATTGAGTAATATGCCCCTGCATAAAGATGCAAAAGTGATGTTAGAGAGGTGAGTAATCAGAGCAACAATGTAGCTCACTTGTTTCAGCGGTAACGTCGGAAACATAAGGTTATGAGATCAAATCCAAGTCTTTAGTTTTAAGTCTTGCATGTCACACCTAACCTGAAAGTCAAATATCCAAAAAATGACCTGAGACTCTGCCTAGCTCTGAAGCGCAGTTAAAGCCATGGTCTCAAAAACAGAAGGTTGTGGGATCAAACCTTAGTCTTAAATTTTGTCTTGCACATCACACTTCATCTAGAAGCCATATATCTTAAATAAGTTAACCAGCTTGTGAAGTCTAGTGGCTTACTGGCTTTAGCTGTGGCTTTCTCAAGATTGGAAGGTTGTAACATAATAATGTTTGTTTTATTTCATACGTCACGCTTCATCTGGAAGTCAAATGTCCAAAATAAGCAGGACCTCAGGCCTATCTCTGCAGTGCACTGGTATAAACTATGGGCTTAAGTCATAAAGGTTGTGGGATAAAATCTGAACGTTTACATCTTACACCTCGCAGTCATTAGAAAGTAAATTATCATAAAAAGGTTTTTTGAACAGAAGGTTGTGTGATCCAATCTGTTTCTTATTTCTAATATGTCATGTTTCATATAAAAGAGAAATGTCGAAAATCCTGTGGCTCATTCATAAGAGCATTGCTCATCGGAAAGTCTAATAAAAAAAAAAAAGCAAGCTAACTATGGGATTCTGTGGCTCAGTGGTTGGAGCACTGCGTACAAGAGCAGACAAGGTGGTGGGTTCAAATCAGAGCACTTAGCTTTATGTCTTGTCAAATAAAAAAAATAAAAAAAAAAAAGCTAGCAACCTGTGGGATCCTGTAGCTCAGTGGTTAGAGCACCGACTTTAAAACCTGTCAGTTCTGGGTTCTAATAAGAGCTTTTGGTTTCATTTCTTGTACAGCAGCCCTCATCTAAAAGTCAAATATCCAAAAATAAACCCAACAGCTGAGGGATCCTGTGGCTCAGTGGTAAGAGCAACGCCTAAAAACCAAGAGGTTGCAAGTTCAAATCTGTGTCTTTAGCTTTATGTCTTGAACATCAGACCTCATCTGAAAGTCAAATATCCAAAAAAAATAAAACCAACAGCTGAGGGATCCTGTGGCGCAGTGGTAAGAGCAACGCCTAACAACCAAAAGGTTGCAGGTTCAAATCCAAGTCTTTAGCTTTATGTCTTGAACAGCAGACCTCATCTCAAAGTCATCTCAAAAAAGTTTGGTATCTGTGGGATCCTGTGGCTCAGTGGTTAGAGCAATGCCTCCAAGATTCAGAGGTCATGGGTTCGAGTCCTGGGCAGGGGTCTCCATGAACACCAATACCGAACAAGGGGGGGGGAACATTTGCGTCGGCCCCCCCGGGCTCCTGAGCGATGACCCACTGGGGTTATAGAGCCTGAAACCAGAGACAGCAGGGGGTTTTACTCTGGAAAAAACGGCGTCGAACTTTTGAGACAGTAGGAACCAACAGAACGAACTGTTTTTGGTTCCACTGTTTTGAGACAGTTAAGTTTAACTGTTTTAAAAGTTTATTCCTTCAAGAATCTTGCTACATTTTAACCAGGATTTGAACCAAGACCCCCCTGCATTAGAGGCGAGGACTTTACCACTACTCCACCAAGTCTCTCACACAACCCAAGCTTTTTTTGGGGGGTTTGTCTCGAAGATTGGAAACCAAGATAAGTTCTTTGCTGCAACAGAAAGAGCCCAGCTGGGGTAAAAACAGGCGGTTATAAGATCTTGTAAGAGGAACAATATCAAGAGTAATTGACTCAGAATCATAATCAGAAGATTCTTTTTTGATTCTGGAGGAAATTGCTAATGGACTGTTGAACCGTCTGCAGTTGTCAGGTTTATAAGAGCTGCTTCTTTGAGGCACTGAACAGAACAATGACTTTAATGAGCTCTGGATAAGATCAGTGGTGAATAAGGTAAAGACTTTAGTGTCTTTCATTAGAAGACTTTCTGCAGCCACTTGGTTTCAGCTGTGGATCATCAGTGAGTTTCTGATGACTCTCATTTAAATTGGAAACCTGTTTCTCTGACAGCAGTATGTGTTTGAATCAAAAGTAATGTTGATGTGCCACAAAAGTAAACACTGTTCCAGTTTCATGAACTTTGGCACCACTGCTCTTTTTGTGGAACATATTTTATTCATTCCAGACAATCAGTACATTCAAGAGTGGAACATTTGCCTTTTTATCATTTTATATCAAATAAACTCACAGAACGTGATCTTTGAATCTATGAAGGATCTATGAATAAACCTTAACCTAGTAAATGACCGGTTATGGTTTATATGTTCAACCTTGAAGGTCCGCTTCAACACTTGAGCACTTGAGAACCAGCTGATTAGTTGGATCTGGTGTGTTGTTGGCCTTTAAAAACCATTAAAAGATTCTTCACACTCATCAGTTACAAGCCTGTTTGATCAGAAAGTGAAATAGTTTTACTGAGTTGCTCCAATAACGAGGGACTTTTTTGCCAATCACTGGTCCTGTTGGTTCCTTCCCTTCTTCACCAAATCCACTTCAACACAGTAAGGGCTTGATAACCAGCCGATTAGTTGGATCAGGTGTGTTGGAAACAGTGATGATGCTCAGATGTTCAGAGCAGTGTTCCTCAGGAACTGATGAACACTTTAAATGTTGATATATGTTGCATCGTGGTCCTTGAAGAAACCTCTCATCAAACTATGAACCTGCTCACACCCGATGATGACGACGCAATCTTACACCGTTTTAAAGAAAGTCTTGGGAGCTCAGCATTCCATTGGACCACCTGATGCCTCATAATGTTCTTCTAAAGACTTTGATTTGCTTGGTCAGATTCATTTGTGTACTAAAAAAGTGAATCTATAGGAGAAGATTTGATGACCACCTGGTGTTACAGCAGACCTGCTTCCAACATAACTAGTTAACAAGCTATTGAGGGTAAACAGATCCTGCTGAGTGTTTTCACTACTTCCAACACACCTGGTTCAACTAATCTGCTCTTACTGTGTGCAAGTTCATTTCTTAAATAAGAGAAAGCACTTAAATATGTAGGGCAGTGGCTTGCAGGACCAAGATTAGGAAACCATGTTAGAAAAGGAAACACCACAATCTGGAGGAAATAACACTGAAAGGGTTAAGATATTTCAGTATTTTCCAACCTTGGTCCTGGAGGCCATCTTGCCCTGCGCATTCAAGTTCTTTCGCTTATTTAAGAAAGCGCTTCAGCACAGAAGGGGCTTGTTAAGGAGCTGATTAGTGGTTCAGGTGTGGTGGGAGCAGTGAAAACACCTCAAAGTGCAAAGATGGGGACCACCTTGACCAGTGCTGAGACAATTAGACTTCTTTGTCCAAACACTTCTAACAAAATAAGGACAGAAGAACCATTTTAATTATTGCTTTGACTGTAGTTTTAATACTACATATATAAGCTAGTGGTGGGCATAGATGATTTTTTTTATCTAAATTAATCTCACTGTAATCTTGGAATTAATCCAGAATAAAATGGCTCGTTTGAATTCTGCCAAAGGCATTCAGAATATGTGTGCTACCCAAATAATGACTAAAAGTGAGTCTTTGAGAACGGGTTTCTCAACTCCTACAGTAAACTAATTCAGCACAAGGTGCAAACAACCTTGGTCTTGTCGAGGTTTCCTTTGGGAAGCTTCTTAAAAATAAATTTTCCCTGAAGCAAACCCGGCGGCTTCATAGCTGCATCCATGTTAGCACGTTTGATATGGTAATTTAACAGCATGGGCGTCATTGGGTCTATTTTGGGGGGTCTGAAGCCCCCACCCTCCAAAATGATCCCAAGCCACCCTAAATATATAGTCATTATTCTACTATTTTTAAATTATATATCCAAACATTTCATA
>JBBJLR010022954.1:0-13053 GCA_037577145.1 Brachypetersius gabonensis
GACACTGATGTTGGACGAGAAGGTCTGGATCACAATCTCCGTTCCAGTTCATCCCAAAGGTGCTGGATGGGGTTGAGTGGGTTCCTAGATAGCGGGTGAAAATGTAAATAGGGAAAGATTCAGAAAACAACATATAAAGAGAGAAAGGTGTGATCCCTATCGTGAGTGAGTGTTTAGGGTTGGGCCGATTGGCGCCAGACAATCCTCAAAATGCAGGGCTGGTGTGGTGAAAAACGCTCTAGCTGAGAATACAAGTAAGTTAACTACATTTACCGGACGCTTTAAGCAACTTCCAAACCCTACCTACAGGGGGCAGTCTCTCAACATGGAGTTAAGAGTCTTGAGGTGGTGCTGAATGTAGGGTTCGAACCATGACCTTTTGGTCCGGAGGCAAGTAGCCTAACCACTGAGCCACCTCAACCTCAACCTCAACCTCAACCTCAACCTCAACCTCAACCTCAACCTCCACCTACCTCCACTAGAGGAGATGGTGAATGTTTTTCAAGATTCTCTGTTTGTCACATGCATAGTCATAATGTATGTTAAATGTATCTTAAAGCGCTCTTTTTATATCTGCGACATTATAAAAATACGAATTTTTAATTAGACACAAATCTGAAAATGTCTAAAACACATATAAAACACAATCTAAAATAAAAGTAAAGCAGTGTAAACAAGGAGACTTCCGTAAACAATGTGGACTACAAGAATTTTGTTCATTGTATCTTTTAATATTGATGTTGTTTTTACACTGTTGTGCTTGAGAGACACCATCTACCGGAATCAAATCCTTGTGTGTGTTCGCTCACATACTTGGCCAGAAAACGCGATTCGGATTCGGATTCTGATTCTGATTCGGATTCTGAGACAAGAGGCCTGTGGTGGTTGTGGCGGTTGATTCCATTTTTAGACCAAGTAACCCGTACTTCATCTCTTCGTCCACAAGATGGCGCTTGTCTCTTTGTAAAGAGAGTGAATGATCTGCGCTGTCAGTGACGGGAGTAAAGTAAAGTGTCTATTTGTCACATGTGAACACAGCAGAGCACAGCATACAGGGTGAATAGCAAAAAGTACCTCAGTGGTGCCACTAGTAGTCCTGGGATTCGAACGCACCATGTTTCAACCGCGCAGGGGCAGATCCTTTACTCTGAAGGAATTAACACTCGAGACACCTCTAATGAAGTGATTAAAACACCTATTAAATATGCAGTGATTGTGGGAAGAGTGGGAAGAATGTACGAAACGAAAGCAAACGATTTATCACTAGCCTTGCCAAAAAGAGAACTCTGCCCAAAGGGCCGTGTTTGACTCCTGAGGCTCGGCTGAAAGAGTCTCAGAACATCTCCTGAAGTGGTTACACCAGATATAAACGTGGTCTAGGATCATATAACTGCGGATCTGGCAGATCAGTAACCACAACACACAACCACACAACAGTTCTTCCACTGTGGCCCCTGAGATACACCATGGACAAAAGTATTGGGACACTTAATTACTGAATTCAGGTGGCCACTTACTTCCAGTGAAGGACAATCTTAATGCTCCAGCAGACCAAGACATTTTGGACATCACCATGCTTTCTATTCCAGCAGGACTGTGTCCCAGAGCACAAAGCGAGCTCCATGAAGACCTGCTGGAGGAGTTCAGTGTGGAAGAACTTGACTGGTCCAGCACCTTTAATATTAAGTGGAACAGAGATTACGAGCCAGGCCTTCTCGTCCAATATCAGTGTCTGACCATAAATGTTCTACAGAATGAATGGACACAGATACACACAGACACTCCAAAATCATGTGGAAAGCTTTCCCAGAAGAGTGGAAGCTGTTATAGGTGCAAAGGGGACCAACTCCATATTAAACTCTATGGATTAAAATGCAGTGTCATTAAAGTCTATGGTGGTGGAATGGTCAAGCGTCCCAATACTTTTGTTCATATAGCGTGGATTCAAAGTCCGCACCTCCCACTGCGCCGTGCGTGTACGTCTCGTTTTATAGTTTTGTACTCGTTTTATTTTTTAGCCCCATTAATTTTTAACAAATCTCCTGTGTTTTATTGGTATTTTTGTAGAAATGTCTGTGTTTTCTCTGGTTTTGGTTCACATGTTGTTTTTATACCATCCTGAAAGCTGATTGGTTGACTCTTGTCCTATCAGAGAGCCTGTTGAGTTTTCAGACCCGTCTGTCCTGTGCAGCGTGTGCGTGTGCGTGTGCGTGTGCGTGTGTATGTCGTCTTGTCCTTCTGGGTCTGGACGTGGACAAAAGGGTTTTGCGTGGATTTATAAGATCTAAACTAACCCGAATGCAGCTCGGTTGAGTGCTGCTAGGCGTTAGATCCGGTAAGAGCCCCTGTTTGTTGCAGCGGACCGTGTTTAACCCCAGGCGGCCCGGAACAAATCCTGAAAGTACTTTTGTTTTATTCCAAAAAATAAACCTTCTTTTTAATGTCAGGGCTCCTCTTTCAGGTGCGTTTCTATTAGTTAATTTGAGTTCCGTATGAACCACTTCGGTTCGGCTGGTTTTCCATTCAAACCGAGACGAACACAGCCAGAAATCTGGAGACTTGTACGCTAGCCTAGCCTAGCTCTCCGAACCAGAACCTGCAGTCCGAGCTCGCAGTGCACCTGGAGCAGCGAACTCGACCCGTTAGAGCAGCGGGAGGCTCCGTGTGTGTTGTTCTGTTACTTTGTCCGTCTTTGGGCCGTCGGAGACCCAGAAATAAGCCCTTTATCTACAGCTAGCAGAACCAGGAGGAAGTAGAACTAGCCGCGTGCTAACGCCCTTTCCCCAGAACCGGACCACAGCAAACCAGGACAGTCCCTCTAACTCTGCAGCGCTCCTGCAGGATCAGTCTGGGCTCAGGTTCGGTGGATAGTGCTCCTCACTCCAGCAGAATGATCCCCGAAAAGGCTCCAAGGGAGGACGTGCTCCAGGCAGGAGAGGAGCTGAGGAAAGAGGCCCACATCTCCAGCTTCCAGACCTTCAGACAGCTCTACCACCGCTCGGTCCAGGCTCCAGAGGGTGAGGATGTTCATCAAACGGTCACGACGCCTATTTTACACACCTTTAACTGCTTTTAAAACACATTGGATAAGACAACCCCATTTCAGTTCATTTATTTGCATCGTTACAGCAGCAACAGAACACAAGAAGAAGCAGCAAAAACGATACATCAGTATAATTAGAAAACGTCCACCATACAAATATTTTAATCTAGATGTTTGTGTGTATGTACATGAATATATACATATCTATACATGCATATGCACATACGTGTATGTGTGTTTGCACATAACATATATATGTGCATGCACACGTGTGTGTGTATATATACATATACATTCAAAAAAAGTTAAACAATGGCTTGTAATATTTTGCGGGCTCTCTGAGGGACTGCCTTGTTTGAATAGTTATTGGAATGAAGCTTCTCTCAAAGTGTATAATTCATATATGTTACCCACCATTAACTGACTGCTAAAATATCATAAACCTGATGGAATGTCTGACCTTTTACACCTCAGGTTACAGTATATTTTTTCTGTAGTCTTGCGTATCAGTACAGCTGCACTGTTGTGGGATGCTGAATGTGTTTGTTTGGATTGAGAGGCTGCTGGCAGTAAAGATGTTTTAATAACTGCATTCATGGCTGTGGGCTTCTGTTTCGTTCCCTCGCCAGTTTTTTTGACTGAGATCTCTCTTTTATTCAGAGTTCTGGGGAGATATTGCAAAAGATTTTTTCTGGAAGACAAAACATACCGGGCAGTTCCTGGACTACAACTTCGATGTGACCAAGGGCGAAATATTCATTAAGTGCATGGAAGGAGCCACCACAAATATCTGCTACAACGTCCTGGACCGCAACATTCACGAGAAGAAACTGGGGGACAAAGTGGCATTTTACTGGTCAGTGTGAATGCGATTCATCTAAGAATGGTCTGGGATGATCATTACATTTTCCTTTCTGCTTATAACCTGAAAATCTGGCTTTATTCAACTTTAACAGCTAAAAACAAGCAAGGTTTTAAAACATTTACTTGTGAGTAAGTTGAGATTGTTTTATTCGATGGAGAGGAGGCAGTTCTGTTGGTGGGAGCTGTGATGACGCTAATCTAATGCAAGCACAGATCCGCGAGTGCCCCATTTCCTATAAACAGTGTCGTGTAATAACAGCGTGTTTGGGTTTTACATAGTTGAGTTGGAGTGTGTGTGCTGTATTTGAAAGTTAGTGACTTGGAGAGGGAAAAAAGTTGCCAGCGGAAAGAATCGATGCTCAGAAGAAGAGTGTAATGGGCATATCATAATAAGTTCAGCCGAGAAGCCCGTTGTCTCAGTAAAGGTTGTAAAACCATTTAGATAGACTAGCTCCTGTATTATTTGGATGAGTCATTTTATATGGAAACCTGCCCTTTGGGAGTAGATTTCTGTTGTAAATGTGCTTGTGTGTGAAAGTGGGGGACTTCAGTAAGGAGTTTCTGCTCCTACCGAATTGCAAACTGTAATTTCTCTAAAAACGTGTGTAAATTCATTCCTGTTTCAGTTAGAGGTGTGCAGTCGGACCTGAGCCTGACAGGGCCGACAAAATCAGATTTTTTTATTGCAAACTGCTTGTTGTTTTTTGTCTGCTGGCACTCTTTCTGCTACAGTCTGTAAACGATAAAGCAGCTCACGTTTTTTGTAATTGTGTAGATTCAATATCAAGATTCTTTATTTGTCACATGCATAGTCATACAAGTACAACACACAGTGATCTGTATCCTGAACCGCTCCTTTTCTGACTGTGCAAACATTATAAGCAATAAGTAAATTTTAAATAAAAGAAATCTGGACATTTTCTGAAACCCAAACAAAATAAAGAAATGAGAACAAGTAGATATAAGTATAAATGTAAGTAAAATTTTGAATTTTAAAAATATAAATCTAAAATTTTCTAAAACACAAATCTAAAGTAACTTAAACGAGGAGCACCACAAGTTAAGAGAAATATGTAGGCTGAACATTTGCTTTTTATATGTATTTATGTAAATAAATGTAGCAGCAGTATGTACATTAAAGTGCATTGTGCCATAAGAGCAGAGCAAAATAAAACAGAGTGAAGAAAGTAACCAGAGTAATGTAACCAGAGTAATGTAACCAGAGTAATGTAACCAGAGTAATGTAAACAGAGTAATGTAAACAGAGTAATGTAAACAGAGTGATGTAAACAGTGACCAGAGTGATGTAAGCAGTAGTGTAGCAGCATGTGATGTAATAATAAATCAGATATGATATGAAATGTGACATTGAATATGATACGAGGTCCTGTTTCAGTCCGTTATCGAGGACAAATCTCACTAAAAGGGAACTGTGTAACATTCCTAATGACTCAGAGATGTCTTCATAGTGGAAACATCATGACCTGGTCCGGGCGTTAGTCTAGCATGTTGTCTGTTCAGCAGGTGTTCGGAGTTAGAGAGCAGGGTTGGATCTCAGTGCTTTCACACCTACAGCATTTGGTGCGCATGATGTGAACACAATCTCTGTACTTTGGTGTGCACCACATCAATGGATCCGAGCCCTGCCTGAAGGCGTGGTCTCTGACCGCTTTATCCGCTCTACTGTGGTGCGGATCGTCTGGTGTGAAAGCAAACAAACCAAACTGGACGAAACTGAATATTTTAATGCATTCTGGGTATCAGATGAGAAACGGGATTGTCAGGGTTCGGGTTCTGATCATTCAGGAGGAGCGCAATGCGCCGGCGGAGAGATGAATAAATCAGGAGGTTGATTTGGAGTTACAGCCGTGAATCATGTTTGAAATGAATTGTCTGAAAAAAAAAAAATGATCTGCAGGTACAATGTAACGCGCGAAGATCAGCACCATGAGCTCCATGCAGAGCTGCTCCTCCAGGATTCTTGAAAGATTTTCTGAAAATAGTCTGTTTCCGTGCCGATGGTCTTCGCGGTCTATTCTGGTTCCTTTAGAACTCTGCATGTGTGAAAGCAAACCGTACCCACGTCGGTTTACTACACTGTAACGTTTTTCTGACTGGTGCGGACTAAAGCAAACAAACTATAGGTGTGAAAGCACCCTCAGTTTAGCAGGAACAGTTTGGGCTTGTGTGAAGCTCCAGCCTCTCAAAGAGCCTATTTCTCACGTTCTTCATTCATCTGTCACCTGTGGGATTTGCCTGCTGTACTGTGTTTCCTCTGTGGGCGGTTCTAGATGTTCTGTGTAAATGTTCTCCAGTCGGTAGATCGGCATTGAAGTTGTGGGATGATTCACACCTATTACGCGTAAAAGCCTCAGAAGATACTCAGCGCTACTTTTGTAATGTCGCTTTTGCAATCCTGGAGGGGCCGATATTACAACACAGGACTTGCGCTTGAAATATTACACTTGACGGTTGTAAACCTTTGCCAAAGTATGTCTCCTTTGTCCACATTTGTAGACCTTTCTATGCTAGGATAAGATTGCGCAAGAGTGGTGTAGAGGCACAGTTAGTCTATGCAACCAGGAAATGATTTGATCATACTCATCTGCTTAGATACACTTTTATGGCATATTGGAAATCCCTCATGCAGCTGTTTTGGGCCCGGCAGCTGGTGGCCTAGTTTGGGCGTTGGCCCTGCAATCAGAAGGTTGTGGGTTCGAATCCCAACTGCTAGTGTCGCCACTGAGGTACCGTCCCCACACACTGCTCAGCTGCTTCAGTTGGTGAAATGGTTAAATGCAAAAAAAAGAATTTCACATCGTTCACAGTGTTCTGTGTTCATGCATGACTGTAAAGGTTGATAAATAACCAAAATTGCAACATTATTTAATATAATTAGTTATGCATGAAGTCTTTGAAGAAAATGGTTCTCTTTGCTTGCTGTTGCTTGTGTATGTTCTTATGTGTTGTGCTAGAAGTGCATTCAGAAGATAAAGTTAATGTTTTAAGGTTTGCTTGGGCTTGATTTCTGTTTCCGGAAACGCTCAGTAGCGCACACTCGTTCAGAAAGTTGGTACAACGTTATTAGAACTGACACATTCAACAGATTATAGGGAGAAACATTATTTCATAACTTGTCTGAGACTTTCTCTTAGCCAGAGACCTTCTGAATGAGTGACACTATAAACTATTATTATAGTGTAATACAGAATGAACTACAACAATGTATTGATGTTTTTTGCACAGGTTTACGTATCTTGTATCTAATTCGTAAATATACTTTCCTCCTTGCTAATCCTGTATGTGCTGTGCAGGGAGGGGAATGAGCCGGGAGACCAGAAGACCGTGACCTACAGAGAACTTTTACAGGAAGTCTGCAAGTTTGCCAATGTCCTGAAATCACAAGGTATGTCAGTCCTTGAGTTGGAGCTGATGTTTCAGGATATACTTAAGCAGCATTTTAATGCTCTCTCTGCTGTTCTGTTCTGTTTGCAGGCGTGAAAAAGGGGGATCGGGTGTCCATTTACATGCCCATGGTAGTTGAGCTGGTGGTGGCCATGCTGGCATGTGCCCGAATTGGAGCTGTGCATTCGATTGTGGTGCGTTCTCTGTGTAGTTCCTCTGCCACTTCATCATGTGTAAAATGAAGTCAAATGTTTGGTCCTACAACAGCATAAAATAAGATAAACCTTTATTAGTCCCGCAAATGAGAAATTTGAATTGTTATGGACAGAAAGTGGACAGAACAAAGTTAAGAGCAGCAAGAATTAAAAACAATAGAATACAATAAAATACGTTACCAACAGTGCAGTATAAAATGTAAGCTGTAGAATCCAGAAACATAGAATATGGACACATGAATTGTAAAATATATGCGTATACAGTCCCGATCAAAAGTTTAAGACCACTTGAAAAATGGCAACAATTCATAAACAGCCTGTTTTAGTTTAAGCGTTGTTTTCAATGAATTGCCTCCTCAAAAAATTTTGTCTCACTCCCATTTCTTCTTGTATGTTGAAGCTCTGCTTGAACCATGTTAAGATCCTACCATGCAAAATATGAACTGTTGCCATTTTTGAAGCGTTCTTAAACTTTTGATCGGGACTGTATGTAAACTATATGTAAGGGTGGGCGATATGAGATTGTATTGACGATCTATGTACTGACGATCTTCCAAAGCAGAAAGATCTTAGTATCATCTCTATAAACTACATTCTATCGATCTATTGCGATTCTATGCTCTTCCTAATTTTCTTCCTCAGCCAAATCGCACTATGTGCTAGTCCACTTAATGCCTGCCTTACAGAAACAGGGCATAACCAAGAATATTGTTAATATATCAATATAAATACTGTGATAAACTAACTTTATGTATTTACTATTATGGGATATACTAACACACAGAGAGCTCCAGTGTTGTTTCAACAATTTCTGGTTGTATTACACTGTAATAAAATATTTATATTTATAAGCAATAGTGACATTTGACCTTCCTGCTTTGGTGTTATTTGAAGGTTTAAAAGAAGGATATCCAGAGTTGTAGCGCTGTGTGTGTATATATAAGGACAAGTTGTCTGGATAAAGTATTCAGCTAGTCATCATTTGCTTTAGCATTTACTGCAGGACCATCAGAGGAACGTCACTTGACTCCACAAGTAGATGCTGCAGAATTGTAGCTCTATTTCAGTTAGTCTTGGGCTCAGACACTTAGTTACTATCATTCTGCCCCAGATGATGTGTTACAGAATCTTCCCTTTCATTGCTTACAAAAAAAGAAAACGTCTCACGCTGAAAAGAAAACACTGTGGCGGTCACTGTTGATTATAGTGGTAATATAGGGATTATTTTTGATGAGTAATTGTGTGATTTTGTTGTTTTTCTTCTGTTTTTACTACCTACAACAACAACATGTCCATGTTCAGCATCTCCCAACAATGAACATAATTGTCTAGTTGGCTCTAGTTATACATAAACATGGGCTATGGACATACATGAAGCTGGAGGCACTGGCATTAACAACTTTCTCAGACAGCTACAGTTTCCTGAGCCTTTCATTGAAAGACTAAAATAAGAGGAAATGGCATTTGTTTGGTGGTGTTAAAACCACTTGAGTATCCTCACTAAGTTTAGATCAGGAAAACAAGCTGCAGGTGTTATTTTGAGCATTGAGGACAGGGCTGAAGCAGTTATAGACCTTCGTCAAACAACTCGCCCGTTCTTGTTAAAGCAGCTGGTTCTCAAACCTGCTGTGTCCAGTTTAGCAGAATATTTTTGCATGGATTTGCTTCATCATGTACAGCATTTGTGATGTGTTACAAATGTGTATGTGTTGTGTAAACCCTAAATATGCCGCCAAATATGCTCACAAAACACTTAAATTTAATTTTAAACTCCGCTTAATACATTACACAAAATGTACTGAACGTAACTGTACTGTACAGTGTAGCAACCAATCAGCAGCAAGGAAAAATGAATAACGCTCTTGGATTGGCTACTTTCTGAGTACGGCGGTATTTCACCAACCCACTTACTTTGTGTTCTCTCAGTACTAAAACATTTATACAGTTATGTTTTGTATGAAAATGTAGCTGAATTTACGTTAATATGTTACAAAATTAGTGAGTAATATATTTCTTAATAGTTTAGCAGATAAATGCATGAAAAATGAATGATTGGCACGAAAAAAGGGGAAAATATGTTTAGAATGTCTGTGGTTTCCGTATATTTGCTGGGGTTTCCACAAAAGATCATTAGTTATATTCTAAGAAAACATTTTGCGAACGATTAAAGCCGCGAATGGGCAGGGGTTTACTGTGTTTAGCAGAATGTGTGCCTATAGGGATACGCTGCTGTTTTTTCTGCCGCTGTATTGAGGCATTATCCTCGCCTAGAGCACTGCTGGCCACAGATCTGAGTTGTTGATTTGATGGTCAGCTAGTCTAATCAGCCCTAGGTACATAGAAATATTCCACCGGTGACCGTTTTTAAACGTCTGTGTCATGTTCCAGTTTGCAGGCTTTTCTGCCGATTCCCTGTGTGAAAGAATCATCGACTCTCGGTGCTCTCTGCTGATTACAGCGGGTAAGAAAACGCAGACCTTGAAATTAATCTGGATTATTATGTTCTAATGCCTATATTAAATGTAAGTAGCTCAAGTTTTCAAGCTGAAAAAGAGTGCTGCCTTAGTCGGTGTTTGTAAGTCATTAGAAATTAGAAACAGAGCCAACCGCGTTACTTTCATGTCTTGGCTCTGAGTCATGTCCACATTCTTATCCAGAGCGGGTGAATGCGGAAAATTTGTGAGTTGGCTTCTATTGTGTGTAGTTGAATAAACCCGTAAATGAAATCACTTGGGACTATGGTATCGTGTGTCCTCCCGTGTGTGTGTACGTTTGTCTGATTGTGTGTGTATGTGCGCGTTTGTCTGTTTGTGTTGTGTGTATGTGCGCGTTTGTCTGTGTGCGCGTTTGTCTGTTTGCGCGCGCGTTTGTCTGTGTGTGCATGTGCGCGTTTGTCTGTTTGCGCGCGTGTTTGTTTTGCGTGCGTGTTTGTCTGTGTGCGCACGCGCGTTTGTTTTGCGCGCGCGTTTGTCTGTGTCTGTGTGTGCGCGCGCGCGTTTGTCTGTTTGTGTGTGTGCGTGTGTGTTTTGTGCTACATACCGGTACTTTATTGCCTTGACAAGCTGTCTGAGTGCCATCTGACTATTTACTTTTAATGCTGTGTTTTGATTGGCTCTTCCTGTGCAAGAACTCATAGTGTGTTAAGATTTATCACCTTATATGGGTAATGCCTCCTTTCTCTTTCTGTCTCTCTTCCTCTCTCAGATGGATTTTACAGAGGAGATAAGCTGATCAACCTTAAAGTGATTGCTGATGAGGCACTGCAGAAATGCAGAGACAAGTAAGCTATACATAAACACACATGTTGATCTGTGCAGTTCTGTTGTTCTGTAGAGTCTGATTTTGGAACATCAACATTAAAAATTGAGTTTTCCATGTAAATGTTTACTAGAATTTCAACAGGTTTTCTGTTCAGAATTTATGATTTTTACAATTACATTTATATTACATTTATTAGGCGGCCGCTTTTATTCAGCGGACTTGCAATACGAGGAAACACTGAAGTTTCAGGACAGTGTGAGAACCTAAGCACTAAAATCTTTATGTAGCAGGAGTGCAGGAAGATCAGGAGAGGAGATTCTCTCTGAATAGATGATTCTTCAGAAGGTTTCTGCGCATTCTAACATACAACAATAACTTTTAGCCATAACGTTAAAACTCGTAGCACCAAAACAACTTTTGTCCGTCAAGGCATGGGCTCGCAAGCCCTCTGAAGGTGTGCTGATGTAGTTGCAAGATGCATCTCCATGGATTGGACAAGCTATTTAGTCCAGCACCTCCACGGATGCAGTTGAATCAAGAACTGGAGGCCAAGTCAACAAACTGATCTCTCTGCCATGTTCCTCAAACTATTCCTGAGCAGTTATTTGTTTGGGAGCATATTTGGGGGCAGATTTAGGGTAAATGTGCTCCCAGAACAGGTTTAAAACACTGAAATATGAGGACAAGACACAGAGCAGTCATGCTACATGCTGCAGCAGGCGACTACTTCTTTTTATGCCGGTTTCCAAATTTTAAGTGCATTATCGCCACCGCTGGCGTTAGACTGAAAATCCGCGTTAGACTGAATCCGCATAAAACTGAGGCGTGACTGTGCACTGGTCCACGGTTCCGTTCTGATGCTCACATGGCCATTACAGGTGCTTTCAGGGGTCAGCGTCGACATTCGTATGTCTGTAGTATGTGTGTTTTGACAACTTTCTATTATAGCCAGCACTAACTATAGCAGTGGTGCCTCTTCTGTGAGTTTGGACCAGGTGGACTAGCCTTCGCTCCCCATGTGCATCAGTGGACCCTACCAGTGGTTTTAATGTAGCAACTGATTGGTTTATGTTTGACTGCCCAGATTAATATAAGCAGGAGGCACAGTAAATCTTGAGTGTTGCCTCTCTGAACAAATTCTTAACCTTTTTGGTGCTGCACGATGGTGAAATCGGCTGCTTATAAAAGTAAGGGCCCTTTAAACCCTTTTAAAGTCTGGAGTCCAATTGTTAATATTAGAAAAACTTACGCTGTGGTTTGCTACCAAAACTGGGACAAAAGTAATGTTTAATGTTGTCATAAGTAATGTTTGACACATCTGCGCGCTTGGCCAAAGTTTTTGAGGCCAAACTGTTCAACCGTACTGACTGAGCTGACCAGTTTAAACTTTTGGAGTCTACACTCCTACTCATGGTTAGGTATCTCATAGCTGTCCATGAATTTATTTTTTCTTATGAGCTCACATCTTGCCTCCCAAAAGGAAATAAAGGGCGGCTGGTCAGAACAGATCATTTACATTTATCAGTCTTAAAGGCACAGCATCCAAATCAGCCCGTCTAAGGCAGTGGTTCCCTACCTTTTTTCCTTGAAGCCCCCCGTGCCTGTGTCCAAGACAAGCCAGGCACCCCTAACCCAACTCCTACCTGCATAGACGCACAAAAGGAATAGTGATTAATTACAAAGAATAAACAGAGGTTGGAGATTTTTGTTCTCATACTCTTCTACACACACACTAATGTTTCTCAGACATTGGGATTCTATGTATTTAATGTGTTGAAATATAATTTTGGTGCCTCAGACAAAATAGTGCGCACCCCCTGCGATCTCTGGGGCCCCAGGTTGGGAACCACTGGTCTGAGGGACAAAGAGAACTTGGGTTTGGACTCTTTGCTGGTATTTGTAAGACTTGGCCACAGATCTCACCAGATATTCTACTTTGTCTCAACCAGTGTGATAAAAAATCTTCGCTAGTGACATTTCTGCAATACATTGGATGCAATGTGAGCACAGAGATGAATTTCGGGAAGCTTGATTTGTCCAATGACTGCAGTATGTCAGTAAAAAAAAAAAAAGATGTCCAAAACGACAGCACAGCACGACAAAACCGTTTTCATTTCAGGGTGTACTTTTACTAGGCAGTTTGAACAGTGCCCGAGTGCGTTTGACCACCAAAGCACGGTGGGTTTGACTAGTGTGAGGCTCTGTGCCCGGGCGCGGTTGGTTTGACTAGTGTGAGGCTCTGTGCCCGGGCGCGGTTGGTTTGAC
>JBBJLR010022985.1:0-13050 GCA_037577145.1 Brachypetersius gabonensis
GTGTAGATGTGGGCGTGTGTGTGTGTGTGTGTATGTATAGTTGAGCTTCTGTGTGTGTGTGTGTGTGTGTTTGTGTGCGTGTGTGTGTGTGTGTGTGTGTGTGTGTGTACATGCACCACTCTCAACTGCTGTGCAGCTTTACGACTCCTACTGGGAAGGTACATCGAGGTGTTTCCTTACTGATTTACCTTCTGAAAGGCGCGTGAACCTGTCGCCACACTAAATTACTACAGCATGAAGTTCTCAATATTAATATGAAATATGAACGCAGTGCTGACATTTGGTGAAGGTGAAGGAAGCAATGATTTGAATGGACCTCCTAATGTGTTTCCAACACTAAATTTAAATACAGTAAATCTTTTTTCAGTCGTTAAAATAATTATAAATCAAAATGACTGGAGTGACTATTTATATTTATAATTGCCTCAGGAGATACTTGTCACTACAACTAAAAAAAGTACACCTTTATGTATTGATTTATTTAATTATACCCTTAGATTTATCAGTGATTAGATTTATGAGTGAGAACAGCTGCTGCTTTCTTCCCCACAAAACCTCAGAGGAATCAGGTGCTTATATTTCCTTAATGCTTCATTGCTTGGAGATACAATAGAAATTGACACATTTTCTAATGGAGGTTCTTTAAACCTCTAAAAGTTCACAACTGCACAGGATTTGGGCTCTCAAGTGGTGCAGCTGTCTGATCATTGGTGCTGGGTTCGGACGGTCATGATTTTGATGCCTGGCGATGTCCCAGGCGATGTGGCAGGGCGTTCAAGAAAGCACAACTGACCTCGCACTACTAGTAGCATAGTGTACAAACAGTGTAAATATACCCTCAAAGGAACAAAACAGTCCTTAAATTCCAACAGTGCAGTGTGAAGTTTTTCTCTGGGGAATGGAGCACATTTGTACCTTTTGGTGACTCAGTTTTTTTTTTAATGGAAAGACAAAATACAAATTCAGGATTATTGTCAATTCAATGTAAAAAACAAACAAACAATGGAAGACTAAACATTTATGTACTAAAGGCGCTGAGTATCACACCAGTGACAATTAAGTTTTCAGAAAGTGTAGGTCTTCCCTCTCCCCCACCATTAGTCAGCAGGATTCTAGCCAGCAGAGTGTCTGTTATCTGACATAACAGAATTGGCCGTTTTTGTTCGCCTCCAAGTGAGTTAAGCATTGTGTCCAAAAACATTGTGCTAGGGGCTGCTTCACATGAAGAACATGCTAGCTTTCACATCCCCAGTTGATGATTCCATGTGATTGAAGGAGTCTCAGATAGTGGGTGGTCTTTGACATGACTAAAATTAGGAGAATATTGCAAAGAATGACCCAAAAAGACCCACTGGTTCAACAGGGAACCAAAAGTGATTCTTCTATGATGTATCGTATTGTATTTATATATTTACTTGTGTGTGGCATTCCCCAATTTCTCTCCAATATAGCTGTGTCTACCAACCACCTACTTAGGACTCCCCCAATTCCACCAGCACTGCAAGGGTGAAGACAAGCATGTGCTTCTTCCAAGGGTGGTGGTGGTCTAGAGTAGGATAATTGCCTCTGGACCAAAAGGTCATGGGTTCAAATCATATCTTCAGCACCACCACTGGATTCCTGAGCAAGACCCTTAACCCCAAGTTGCTCCAGGGAGACTGCCCCCTATAGTTAGGGAATGGAAGCCGCTTTGGATAAAAAAGCATCTGCTAAATGCCCTAAATGTAAGTAATTTGAAACCTTTACCACGAACAGTGATACCTGTCATTATGTAACCAAATTATTAATTATGCAGTTTAATTACCATTGCTGTTTACTGCTATTTACAGAATTCAGTGTTGCACTGTTGGAAGAGAACTGCATTGATTCTCTATAGCAAACAAAGCAATATTTGTCCCCATATATTGTTATTAAAATGAGTTGTTTGTCCACATGGTGCTGCATAGATGCTAATGAGAAGTTTCCCTCCTCACATGACTCACCTTTGTATAATTCAGCTCATGCTCATTGCCAGAAAATAACTCGAAAGAGTGGCTCCTCAGTGTTATAGGCCTTTTACACCTAAAACAGTGACACAGCATTAGCTCTACTGCATTCAAACTCATGGATTAAAACAGAAGGCACACAGTGTATTGATAGCCACTGTAACTTTGTAACTGTTTCCACAAAGAAAAGCATTTCCTCTGTTTACTTGTGTGTATATTTGATTTTTTTTGGCTGGGCTAGGGATAATGCATACAGATTTCCATTTCAGGCTCCTTTTGTTTATAATGGAGACGTTTATATATTTATCCTGCTTGATAGTAATATTCAGATTCACACAGTCGCACTTGCATACAGAGTGTGTGTGGCTGGTGTTGAGAGGACACAGCTCAGGAGCTGGTATGTGTGGTATGTTTATTAATGAGGGAACCGCTGAGAAGTGCTCTGTGCTGACCCTTTTCCTCACCATTCTTACAGCACAGGTGACTGACATCATTAGTGCACATGGCTAAATGCACCCACAATCTTATATACAGTAATAGTGTTTTTCAGTACATGCTCGCATCAGCTTAAAAATATATGCCACATGCATTTGCTTTTCCATTGATTTTTTAAAATATTAAAGAAATGTACCAATGCCTAGTTGACATGATCTTCTTTTCTGTGTGGATAACAGAGCTTTCATCTAACATTTTTTTTTCAAAACATTTTTGAAGCTTTGAATTGCTGGTCATGTTATTGCTGAAGGAATTGGGTACTGATGCTTATTTCTAAACAAATCTTGGCCACGCATGTTGACTGTGTACTCCCACCACATTAGATTTTTAAATGAAATAATGATTATGAGGTGAAAATGCATTCATTTTTTAAATGTATGCTTTAGGTGAGCCATGTTAATACATTTGTCCATAGTCTGTCCATTTTAATTGGAAAAGTTAACATAATCTTAAGTTAATTTAGCACTGAAGGTATATGTCATACACCAACAGATGCTGTTATTTTTCCTGTCAGGGTTCTGTTGGTTCTGTTTCAGTCTGTTTACCCTTTTTATCTCTCTTGTATTCATGCTCACTGACTTGGCCAGCATGTGTTTTTGCTCTGTCTTAAAGTATTTGGTAGGTCTGAGCAGTTAAATTCAGCTTGCTTCAGAATTCCTCCTGTATAAAGTTAATTCAGGTAATTAATATAAGGGTAATTCAGCTCCATGCATGTTTCCCTGGTGAGGTTTATATCAGAGGTCTCAAATTCAGATTGTCTGGGGGCCACTAGTCAGGTGGTCTCCTCTGAGGAAGAGGGGGAGACAGATAAAAGAAGGCATGGAGAAACAGTGTATCACATTTCGCATATGCCCCATATGCTCCTTAAGTATTAATCTGAATTCCTTTTTCTTTCTCTAATGTAAGTTTAAGGTATGGGGAAAGGGATCATACTTTTTTAAGAATGTATATTAACTACTGTATATAACATGTGTGAACGTAACACAGATACCTCTTGCTCTATGTGCATAGAACATAGATATTTAGCCGCAGAAAAAACAGATTTGGGAAGGATTTAAGAATAAATTGAACATAAGAGATGGAATAGGCTGCACGTGGCTGACCACTGTATTAATCTGTTGAAGCTTTCCAGTTGTCTTCAAGGCTGCTGTGTTTTTTCTCTTTATGAATGCTGACCCATTCATGCTGGATGGTGTTATTGACCTTTTAATCTGTTTTTAATATTTCTTGCTTATCCACTTCTGTAGTCGTCTGTGGAAAGTTCATTTGTGCAGTTATGCTGCATATAAGATCTGCTGTAGCACCACTAATACTTTATGTGAAGAGACAAGTGCCTTCAAATGCAAATATCACATGTATAATCAACTCTAGACCTTTTGCTATCTTTGGTGCGCATGATCTAATCTGGCAAGGACATGAAACAAAACAAAACTGAGTCATCTAGTTTCTGACACTCTACATCCTGACTTCTTTTAAAGTACCATGCACAAAGCTACGGCTAGAACGATAGTTTATAGATGGCTTTACCTTCTGAGCATTCTCAGTTTAATAGCTCCAAGAAGCAATATGCTCCTTCTGTGATAAGCTCTGAGCAGTGACGTTCTTTGCCCAAGGTCTGCGCTGTAGTACACCCTCTGTGGACACACCGAAGCCACTTATGGTGATGTCCTTGTTTCTGTGTGTCAAATTCTCTCCCATTTCTTTGAGGCAGCACTTTTTTATACCCAACACCAGCCATGTGGAGCTTAAACTAGCTGGTCCTCATTTGTCACAAAAGCTGTCAAAGAAAAGTGTGACCAGCTGCAATGATTAGTAACTTCCCTTTTCTCCACTCCTACACTTTTAAAAAAACAAAGGTGCCAACAAAGGATTTTTTTTGTAGCATTTTCAGAGAAAAGACCCTTTTCGCTTCCCAAGAGATTCTTCTAATGGATGTTTCTTTGAAGAACCGTTTTTGTAAATGTGAGTGGGATGAGTCATGTGTCCAAGCCAGTAACCATTTAGAAACCTCTTGCTCCAAAGCTGTCCCAAGCATGAAGCTATTCTGTGGGGTGACATATTGTAAACATTATTTTTTGTACAGTTTCAATTTAAACCAAGACTCTGCATGGACAACCTAGAACTAGTACTAGTATAATTTTTCCACAAATAATATAAAGCAATTATAATTGTAGAATCATATGAAAGTGACAAGGGTTTTAAATTTACTTTATGACAGTTGCTAAGTGGTAATAATATCTCACTTTCAGCTGGTTCCTCTGCAGTTCTGATCCCACCCAGAGAACATATTAAAGGAATGAAGACCATGTCCGGCGGACTGTGACTCTTAGTCAGACCACTTGTGGTCATGTGTTAAACCATGTGATTGGGACAAATCAATCCTTCTGTTCCTTTTCGATTCAAAAGAACTGCGTAGACGTGATGATTTATTAATAACAGATGCAAACATGATTATAGTGGCTATTATCCCAGGAGAAAGCATGTTCTGCATGTATATATGATACTGAAATATTATTTGTGGCCTTTTTTGAATGTTGTCAGTACTTACTGCCCTCATAATTCCCTAGTTTTAGTCTATCTTCCCTCTCTAACCACATTGTGGTCCCTCAAATAATAGTAAATACTGGGATTGATGTGGCCTTTGGGACACATGGCCGTTTATACTGTGTGTGTGTGCATGTGTGTGTGTAGGTATTTCATGTCACTGCTATATTTATGTGAACATATAATAGAAGCCTAATAATGGCTTCTGTGAGAAATGTCCAGCTCATTACTGGATTTAACTATTGTTTTGGAAGTAGTACTTACTACAAAGAATTGCCAGCTGAAATTGAACTTATTCAGTTCATTATTGTAATTAATATATAATGTTCATTAAACAATCTATGTTCAAAATTATATATATATATATATATATCATTATTTAATAAAAATAATGTATTAACCCTTATGGCCACGCGTGAACACACCACAGCCCCATTCACAAAGTCAAGCAGTGGTTTGCTGCCAACAAGGGGTGTGGGGGTGGTTGGGGAGCAGTGTGTGGGGACGGTACCTTACTCAAGGGCACCTCCGTGGT
Organism: Brachypetersius gabonensis; assembly: GCA_037577145.1. Taxonomy (NCBI): domain Eukaryota; kingdom Metazoa; phylum Chordata; class Actinopteri; order Characiformes; family Alestidae; genus Brachypetersius; species Brachypetersius gabonensis. The sequence goes on from JBBJLR010022985.1 coordinate 5,560, forward strand.
GACACTAGCAGTTGGGATTCAAATCCACAACCTTCTGACTGCAAGGGCAACGCCCTAACCACTAGGTCATCCTAATGTAACTCATGAAAACATCTTGCAACTATTGCATACATTTTTATCATTAAAGGGGAATTCCACTATTTTTTTGGATAGCTGTCTATTTAAATGGTTAAGTCATAAAGAGGGGTTTGTTGTGAAATGTGTCAATTTAGAGAAACATACCGAGGTAGTACTGTTCACCGCAGAGGTGATAGGAACCAGACGTCTGAAGAGTTAGTTGCCTTTAAAAGTTGTTACTTTTTACAACAGTACTGAGAGAGTTTGGCCTAAAACACTGACACTTTTAACCAGGTAGAAATGTACATTATGGTTGTTGTACGGCAAAACAGTCCTTATTTTCCTTTTCTAAACCCAGAAGACATGTGCAGGTTCACTGAGTGTTAAAGAACAATGCTATAAAGTTTTTTTTAGCAGACACTGTGATCCTGGTTATTCATCATCTCCACGATAAAGAAAATGATGTGATTCGTCATTAATTACTGTTTCATTGTGTCTACAGCATTTGTGGTGGGGTGATATGGACCCCCACTTAGGGACCCACAGTCGCCCCCAAATTACAACTTTTTTTCTTAGCTGTGCTTTAGTTTTGATCCATAAACAGGTTTAATGAAGTTTATCCTGAGCCCCGCGGTGGTACAGTAGATGAGCCCGGCTGAGTGAAGGCTGCGCCCCAGTTTGTGTCCAATCAGAGCGCGCAGGATCCGCCGAGGAGTGAAGAAAAGCAGCAATGCGTAAACAAGCGCTGCAAAACTCCTCCGCCCCTTTAACCCCCCGCCCCCCAACACACACACACACACACACACGCACACACACACACATCTTCTCCACTGGAAACCAGTTCCGTGTTTCTGCTCCTCTACTTTCTCATGTGACAAGCGAGCCGATGCCCCCGAGAAGCGCAGGGGAGAGCAGGCAGCGCACCACCATGAGAGAGGACTGATGTTCGGGAGGTAAGGAGAGGAAGAGCGGCTGCCGAGGCGTCTCGTTTTTCCACACGGTGCCTTTCGGTGCTAAAGTTTCGACTGGGCTGGGCTGGGCTGGGCTGGGCTGGGAGGGAGACCGGATCGCGTGTCGCAGATCAAGTTTCCCGGAGCATGTGCGGGTCCCGAAGCTGCATGACAGGTTAGTGATAGTTCGCAGTTTAGTGAGCGTCTTCTCTCCCCTCCCGAAGCGGGCTGGGCTTGCGGAGGGGGGCGTTTGGGACCGGTTCACCTTCCTGCACGCCGGAGCCAGTTTGTAGTTTTGTTTACAGACCAGCACTAGGACACGTTAAGGCTCCATATACACGTCGCAATTTTGATGCACGGCACGACGAGAACCTGTTCGTATTCTCCCTGCTGATCTGACATGTCTGGTTCTCTGGTGGAATCACCCCCAGTCTGGTCTGGAGGCACTGTGGTGCTGGAACGGGCTGTGTGAACTTTATCAGCCTCTGACGTGCCATTCAAGACTTCGCACTCAAAAATGTGTCAAATATGGGTTACATTTTTTATTTTCTAGACAGTGTGCTCCGTTATGTCACACCGATTCATACCAGAAGTTTAGATGAACCAAACTCGTTAGTCAGTTTATTTCACTCTTTTTCTATTCTTTCTTCCCTTCTTGCTGGGTGTCGTTAGTTAGTGGCTTGTGCTGTAAATGTCATTACAGGTTTCGTTTTGAGAGGGGCGGGGCTTACACGCCGTGTGACGCAGCACGCACCTGTGAGGCACAGAGTCACAAGTTTCCACATGTAAAGAGAAATTTCACCCATCGTTCAGTTTCCTTGCATAAATCACTTGTTGAGATGAACACCTGGTCACTCAGAACGTCAGTATTTGTCACTGTGACACGTACAGACTTGGATTTCTTCACAGTGGTAAAGAAAGGCCCACAACAAATGTAGCCAAAACAGTCAGTGAGCCTCCACGTGTCTATTGAGTTTTATATGTAATGCTGATCATGGTTAACAAAGGTTTGGCCCCTATTGTGCCCTGAATGTACCACTGTACTAAATTAATTTATTACACATCAAACCACTGATGACATCTGAATTACTTTGTGTACACATCAGGGCTGCATGATATCAGGAAAACATGCGATATGCGATGATGTAGTTGAGTGTTGCGATGGCGATGTCACATGCGATAAGTAAGTAGCCTTAGCCTTTATAGTGTTAATGTTTTTCTGCTTTGGATTTGCTGGTAACAAAGACTCCAGACTCAGACTAGTCTATGCAGAAAAAAAAATAAAATGCAGTATTTCCATTCCAACATGTTTTTTTTTTTTAAAAAGTATTTACTTAAACAGAGCATTTAATGCCTCCCATAAAACGGTGGAACCATTGAACATGTTGAAAAAAATCTGAAAATATTTTTTTAATCATTTAAAGTCTTAAATAAATGTAAATATAATTGAAATTATAGTAAGTACTTAGCCAGAAAAAAATAGCAAAAGGAACTGTGCTATAACAGCAGCACAGAAGATGAAGAAACTGCCCAGTGATGTTTTTGCCCTCTTCTCTGTGGCTCTGGGTGAAGAGTTTTGGAAAAACACCATTTATTGCAGTTCAGTCAGTCTTTGGTGATATTTATATTGTGCATGTTGATATCGCGATGACGGTAAATTTGCGATATATTGTGCAGCCCTAGTGCATATTAATCATTTATTTATGCAGAAATAAAAAAATATATATTTTCCCATAGGAAAGATGAACCTTTACATTTCCAGAATTAACTAAGACTAAAAAGCTTAGTTAATTCTTAGTTAATCAATTTTATGTAGTAATGCACATTAAGAAGGGCCTCCATGGACACACAGCAGCACACCCAATGTTGAATAACATCTATAGTATTACTAAAACTACAACATTGAATTAACACTGTTAACAATGTCACATTAACATATGCAGCTGGATCAGTTGCCTGTAGTTTTGAATCATGCTACTGACGCGAAACATTATAAAAAATACAATCTAAGCTGATGTAGTTATATACTTTTCCAAGTCAGCTTGAATTAGTAGTTCATTATAAAGCCTACCAGGTTAATGATTTTTCTGTAAAAACAATAAAAACAAAGCAAAACAAAATGATGGTTAACATGTACAGTGCAGAAGTAATGTGTACAGTGCTTAATTACCTTCTGTAAAGCTGAATGAACATCCATAGTGCTTAATGGACACCTAGAGTGTCGGATTAAAGTCACTGTGAGATTTCATTCATTTTTCTGAAATGGAATTAAAAGAGCTGATTTTTCTATGCTGGAAAATCACCACGAGTATCTTTTCTCTCCCTCACAGATAACAAAGAGCTTCAGCGCCTGAACACAATGGTGAAAATGCAGCACACATGATATCGTCTTATCACGTAACGTCGAGCATGGCTGGAAGTAAAGGCGAAGCAGTCCGTGGCCGAGCAGTGCTTTGAGCCCTTCCTCCAGCTGTTCAATTCATATATCTTCATCAGTCCCAAACCCACCCCCCCCTTGCTCTCTCTCTCTTTCTCTCTCTCTAATATTCCTCCACCAGCCTGGAAGCAACAGGTGAAAATGACCACACAGAGGAAGCATTTTGTCAAGGATTTTAACCACTTCATCACCTGCTACGTGTGTAAAGGATACCTGATCAAGCCCACCACCGTGACAGAGTGTCTACACACCTGTGAGTGCTTTGCCTGGACCAGTATGCTTCACTGGAATTCTAATTAGGGGCTGCTGGGACTGTGGCACTAATGGCTGAAATATGGATTCATTTTGTCAACAGAAAACACTGGAAATGCATCATACCGTGTATATATAGTGTGTTATTCACATGTGCAACATGTAGTCTCAAAGGATGAAATACATAATCGTAGCCCAGGGGAGCATGTAGTGGAACAGTTCCATGAAATGGATAGGCCACGGGTATGATTCTCCAAGACAGCTGACACAATCTGTATTCCAAAACAGGGATTGCTAGTGCTGGCACTATAACACCATAGCAATAAGTACAGAAAAATGTATACCCCCCCCCCCCCACCCCACCCCCCGACGTCCTGTTCATACAGTCAGGATTTTTTGTTCGATAATGACCAGCGTGCTGCATATTACACCACTTACTACGCCGTTATTTACCAACATTTTATCTTAATAATGTTATTGCTGTTTTGTGGTTTTGTGGCTGAGAAAAAATAGTGTTTCTAGCAAATAGGAGCATAATGTCAGGCAACCTGAAGACTCATCAGTTTGCTGACTAATACGCTTCATATCAGGGAGATGGCAAGGTGCTAGTATCGTGTTCAGCAATGTTCTTTGATCACAGATTAAAAACACTTATTCTTATGTCAAACTTATTCGAGCTCGGAGGGCATTGCAGCTTGTGACATGAGAACTGACCAGAGGGCCGATGCATAAAACGACTGCAAAGCTTGAAGTAATTTCTCTGTAGCATAATTGTCAGTAGTCACAGACATTCCCCTCTTCACTGAGCAGGGCCTCCAGTATTCCATCCGGTGCTCCTCTTGCTGTTCATGTCATGTCTGTTCTTTGTTTTGCCATCTTCTTCATTCAGATCTTCATGTCTGTTTCTCTTTCCTTCTGTTTCAGCAAACAAAGGTTGACATTGGTGGCAATATCTTCTATTTTATTGATAATTTTCTTGCTCAATTCTTGCCAAAGTGCAATGTACATCACAATCTGTTGACAATGGCAGCGGTCATTGTCAAATAATATTGGAGCTCTGAATTCAAGTCAACTGAACGTTCTGCAGCATTCTAATGAACCGTCTAATAATGACACTGAATAATGAAGATATTGAGTATCAGCTGACACCACATAAGCATGAGCAGGTAAAGACAGAAGAAGTCTTATAGGCCAGCTTGAAATCAAACCGCACAAACCTCACCCTGCTTCAGCCAGGCACACCCCTCATAGCTGGACATGGTCTGCATGAATTTGAATGCACAGGAACCCCCTAGTTTTACGGGAATCAGGCGTCGCGGATTCAGTCACACGCAGAACAGAACTCATAGTTTTACGTGGAAATCCCCACAATAACGCAGAAAATGCAAATACCCACCGCCTTCTTTTGCTTTTTTTTGGAAATAAATATAATTTTTCTGGATGTTTTCACACGTGTTCACCTCGTCGCGGTGTCCTAATACTTTTGTCCTGCGACCTTCCGAGTTGTATGTCTTGGCGGGGACAGCACTCACTTCAAACTCCACAGTTCGGTAGATCTCCAGGAGGCCTTTCCAATGAGCCCTCTTTTGTACTTTTAGCTCGGTTTTATTCTCTGAAAACTGTTCACCTCTCCGCGGTGACCCAATACTTTTGTCCCACAACCTTTCAAGTTGCATATCTCGGCGGGAAATTTAAAATAAAAGAGGCAAATATGGATTTACCTACGTTTCCTTTAAGTGTAAGGCATTAAACTGAGTTTAAAATTACATTAAAGTGTTCTGGTAGCAGATTTGGGGCCATATTTAGGGTTTATACTATAAAAACAGGCATTTTTATGCATTTCTTTGCCAAAACATAACAACACGGTTTTTCGCTATATGCGGGTGCTCTTGGAACGTAACCCCCGTGAAAAGTGGGGGATTACTGTACTGCTCTTTTCCTGTGATGTGTAGTGGGCGCCTTTTCACAAAAAGGACTGCAACTCTTATATAATTCATAGTTAGTTACTCATTGTTCTTACATGGCTCCAGATGTTGTCACAAGACTTTATAGTTTCACAAGCGGTTGTACTGCAAGCAGTACTGTGATATTTCAAGATAGGTAGGGGATATATAATAAGGGTGCTTATTACATGCGGTCGGCAGAAAGTTTGTGGGCATGGCCAGTTTCTTGGATCATCTACTAAAAATCTTTATGCAGAAGTTCACAGATGAAACATCTGTGATGTAGTATAAATGACAGAAGCAGTATAAATCCCTCTTACACTCAAATAGCTTTGGTATGAACCATTTGAAATCTAGTTTATGTCAAAAATAATGGCTTGTTTTTAGTCAATATTTCACTTGTTCGTACAGATTTTCGCAAAATAAGCAAGCATTGTGTTCTTTAAGAGCAAAATTTATTTCAATGCTTAGTTATTGAGGCAATAAATCTAATGCATTTGTTAAAGGGCTATTGTGCCTATGGTGACCTCAACAAACACCACAACACACACCACAAAATGTTAATGGGATTAGATTTCTTTTTCCTTTTGATGTCTACTTGCATCTTCCCGTTACTGACCCATTACCCATTACTGAGTATTCGACCTGTACTGTTGGTAGCAATTGCTAATAATAAAGATGCTTAGTAAAGATAATAAAGAGAATCTTGTATATTGGACATAATCAGATACCTCATAATCTGTAAATGTGTAAGATGGCCACCAATAGAATCGTGGCTTCAGTGGCTTTCTGTTCTGCAGTCTGTAAGTGGCAGGTATGTGTGGGTCTGGTGGAGTGGAATGGTGAAGGTGAAAGCTCACTCGCAGAAATGACACATCTCTAGTCATCAGGGTGAGCAGGCTTAGTCACCATGACAACAAATATCCCCCTCCTTGAATGAGCTTTTTGTCTTCAAATTATTTGTTTGTAGGAGTCGGTTTCTTATCTTTCAACAAACTGTAATTCGAATAGAGGAAAAGAGCAACAAGGCTTGTATTTTATCAGTAAAGCCTGGTTGGTGGCTTTGACAGGACGACTTGGTTTAATTCCACTTGCATGGCCTGCAGCAATAACACAGAGAGCACTGATATGAATCGGTGGAGCTAATCCACGAGTGCCACTCCTTTCATTCGCATGCAGCTTGGTATTGCTTAACCAGTGCATTTAATGTGGACAGTATGTGGTAATGTGGACAACGCTTTTAATTTAGATGCTGGTGCTCAGCTAAAGTACGGATTTCTTATTCACGGCTGAATGGACATGACAGCAAGGCCCTAAATGATCGTACATGATGTATAGGTCAGTTCCCCAGCATGCAGCCAGGCAGTTATATACATATTGCAATTTGCTCAAGGGGCTTATATGCCCTATATCTTACCCCGTCTCCCAGACTATACTATATATTGCTGACCTGATTGTGTCTGGTGCCGTTTTGACATCACTGAGGTTGCTCTCGAAAAGAAGCCTGTGCTTTTTAATGATCTTATTTACAGTTACATTCTGTAGTAATAACTTTATTACTTCATTTTTATTTGGTTACTGAGGTTTTAGTTTAAAATTAAGTAAAAGAAATCACATACTCATACTACATATATTTATGTACTTATACTGCTACTGCTATTAAATTACTTTTATTTTGCCCAAATGTAAAAGCCAGCGACCATCCACACTGCCATATGCCATTAATGTTAAGACGTTATTATTTAGAACATATAACGTTTTTTTTTAAATAACATTACAAGATTTTATTACTGAAATGGTTATTGAGATGATTGAGGGTTTAAATGCTTATTAATTTCAAAATAATAACCCC
>JBBJLR010023004.1:0-13049 GCA_037577145.1 Brachypetersius gabonensis
TTTCTTCAAAAACACTCAGCATATGATTATTATATGATCATTATACCAACTATCATGCAGTATAGAACTAGCTTCACAAAAACTGTATGTGCAGGAAAAACTAAACACAGATGTGAAATCAGAATGAAAAACACTACAGAACACACAGAAACTTATCTCTGATGATTTTAAGCTGTTAACTGGGTTATCAGCCAATGCCAGTATGATTCCAAGATCATTATAACCATTATATTATATCATTATAACTGTAGCAGGTCTTCTTAAAAATATATGCTTCGTGTAAACATTTACAGACTAATGGCTTCTAATATAAATGTGTTATGGGTTGGTGGGTTTTGTTATGTTCAATTAAAATGACTGTTTGCTCTTAATTGACTGTTTGCTCTAGATTAGGTTTTTCACATCACCTGACTTTGAGCCATATTTTGAAATCTTTGCTCTACTTTAGGACTAAAAAAAACGTATTTATTAGCGCAAGACCTACCATCCATGCTGGCAGTCCGTGGTAGTAGAGCTGGCCGTTAACGATCAGCTGGTACAGTGGCATGTTGGGTAAGGAGTTAAAGTCCCCACACAGAATGATCTCACAGTCGCTCCCTCTGGCTCTGCACTGCTTGACCACACTGTCGATCTCTGCCAGCACGATGGCCAGCTGCGCCAGCTTCACATCCCCCCGCCTGGGGTTGAACAGAAGGTGTGTGTTGGCCACACAGACGGGCCTCAGGTCTTCTCCGTGTTCACTAATCGGCTGAAGCAGCAACACGATGCCCACATTGTCCCGGTCCAGCAGTTCACAGTCCTGGCGCCGGAACTCAAGCAGGCTGACGGACAGCTGTGTGAAGCGACTGGCATTGTAACAAACAGCACAGCCGTCTGTTTTGGTGCCCGTGCGCCGCTTGTAAACACAGATATAACCTGGAGATAAAAAAAACAGAACAGGAGTGAGGACAGTACAGTGGGTTCAAAGGCCCGCCTCACAAATCAGGATGGTTTTAGCCAGCTAACTTTAAGCAGTTTGACCGAAGCTTGGTTTTCGTCCTCTTTTTTTTTACTGAGGCAGCTGGTGGCCTGGTGGATAGAGATTTGCCCTTGTGATCAGAAGGCTGAGGGTATGAAACCCAGGGCTGCCAGTGGCACCACTAAGGTACCTTTGAGCAAGGTACCATCCTCACACACTGCTCCCCGGGTGCTGCGTTCCTGGCTGCCTGCTACTTCCCTTGGTGAATGGGTTAAACGGGTTAAACGCAGACTAAGAATTTCATGCTGTTAACACTGTTTGCTTTGTTGTGTTGTGTTCACATACGACTAATGGACACAAAAACATCCGGGATTAGTATAATGCTTTCATTTGGCCAGTTCCTTTCATAGTGTCTCATTTTTGGGATATTTTCATCACTACGCGACTACTCAAAGGTTAGGTCAAATAAATTACAGAATTCTAAGATTCTAAGATTCAGATTCTAAGAAAGCAGGGTTTTTTCCTCACCCATCTCAATCAAGGCTGCCTGCATTTTCTCCAAAAAGTGATTCTCTTGAACCTCTTGAAGGCAAACAATCTGTAAAAATATACAAATCAATATCCAATTCCATGACAAATTGATCTTTCAGATTAATTCCATGAATGATTTATGCAGCACATAGTCACCCTGCAGAAATGACCCCTGTGATGAAATGCAGACGTGTAATTTAGAGAAGACAGACATTTAAACTCACATCAGGCTCCCAGGTCTGAAGCTCTTTTAGGATGGCATGAAAGCGTTTGTCCCATGCCAGCACTTCCTCTGAACAGTGCACATACAAATTTGCAATACCGGCCTCTAGCAGGTCCTGAGCCAGGATATTGTAGGACATGACTGTGAAGGTGAACCCGCTGCGAGGGTCTGAGCAGGCTGTGGGTGGTGCTGTAGCATGAACGCTGTTTTCACTGAGGTCCTCCCATACTCTCCACATCACTAAGACAGACAACACAGTGAAGATCTGGTTAAAACCCACACAGCAAAGATGATGCAAAACCTAGAAAGCCCAGCAGCATCTCCACTTTCTGCCGAGACTGCGTAAGGCCTGCCGTCCCCCTCCCGTCTTCCCTACCTTCTACCACTGAAAGCGTCCTCTGCAGCTGCATCAATTCCTGGTTTGGAAACTGTATCAGCGCAGACTGAAAGTTCCTTCAGCGGCTGGTGAGGAGCTGAGATCATCATCAGTGTGTCCCTCCCACCACTCACTGAACTGTACAAGAAACGCTGCGTCCACCATGCAACGGGCATCATCACTGAACCCACCCATCCCTCCCATGGACTGTTGTCCCCCCGATGTTAGAAAAAGGGTTCAGAAGTATCAGAACCACCACTACTGGACATCACAACAGCTTCTTCCCACAAGCCATTAGATTCCTGAACTCAAAGCCTGCACGTAACATCAGGGTTCTGAACAGGGGGTACAGGGTCTTTTAACTATCCTATACTCACTACACTGACACTTTGCAAAAAAACTGCATTAAAACGTGCTGCTAAAAATCTGTAAAACTGTTCATTTTACCAAAAAAAAAAAAGAGCTTAAAAAAAAGTTTGAAAGGGAGAATGTTATTTATTTCTCCATGCTGCTGATTGGCTGTTGTCATTGCAAAAGCTGCAGTCCAGTATTTCCTCCTGGAGCTATCTTGAGTGTTTATCTTGTTTTTTGTTTTGTTATACTTAAAGCCCTGTGTTTTTATTCCTGTAAATTAAAAGAGACTGTTGAGCTCAGTCGCTGTCCAGTGTCTGCTTTAACCGGTGGGTCACTACAATACAGCTTCCCCTGAAGCGCCTCTATAAGACACACCGGATGAACAGTAAATGACTGAACTGTAAAAATTATTGGTGATTACCCATACATTTTGCTGTATATTTATTACTAAAATATCACATTAATTTATTACTGTATTTACCTGCTCATACCAAATAAAACACCCGTGCATGAATTACAGTACAGTGTGTACAAGGGTAGTATCTGTATTTACAGTCTACCACTGCAGGAGTTCAGTGAAAACTGTACGAATACGGGTTTACCTTTACATTTTCGTTAAGGGTAATGAGTACCAGTTAATTCATTAAGGTACTCATTAGAGTACTAGAACAAAAAAATTATGTCTCCCGCTGTAATGGGTCTCACAGCTCCAGTTCTAAATTAAAGAAGAAATTGCACCCCAAACATGTCTAGGCTGTTTGATGTCTCAGCATTAAATAAAAAATATTTTTACTAAATCATTGCTTTGTGATTGTGTAATTTTAATCATTGCTTTATTTGTTATGCAGTGTTAAGAACCTTACCTTCAAAATTGTTATTGTTTTGCAATGTGGGGTAATAGCTCATGCCAGGAAACTGCATGGGACAATGTACCGTCTCTGAGAGCCCCAGACTCACAGGGAAATGCCAGCCAGCCGGCTCAGACTTGAAGTTTGTAAAACTATTCAGGGACTCTGCATGGCTGTCTTCAAGCATCATGCTAAGATTAAACACACAGCTGCCCTCACTAACATGGGCTTCACTCTCCACAGGGTTTATGTTCTGATCTCCAGGCTGGACAACTGCTCTCACTGTTTCTGTCTCTTCATTACCCTTCTTCTCCTCCTGAGAACTAAACTCCTCTTTGCTCTCCAGAGCAGCAGGTGCTTGCCTCTCAGCCCACGCTACAGTAGACCTCCTCTCCAGCTCTATCAATGAAGCTACTTCCTCTTTTTCACCCAGCCTTATATTCATGCCATCAGTTCCTGAAGGGATGGTTCCTTCCTTCTTTTCTTCATGTAGATCATCATTATCCTTTTCCATATTTGAAGCGAAAGCACCACTGACTTTTTCTAGAGCAGGTTCTGTTGACATCATGGACATCTCCTCTGCGTCTTGGTCAGACTCCTTCACTATCGAACCTTTCTCCTGTTCTCGATTCTCCCCAGCTACAGCTTCCCCGACCAAAAGTAGTCGAGTCTCCACCAGTCCCTCAGAGCCACCCCTCTCTTCGCCCGCAGGTTTAGGCTTCTCCCAAGGTTTACTCCCAGCGCTGAGCCACTGATCCAACAGGGCAGTCTGCTGCTCACTAAGCCTTCTGCAAGGGGCTCCAGCACCATCCCACACTTCTTTGCCATTAATGAACACAGAACGAGCTGGACCACCTTTCCACCACGATGCTGTTTTAAAAAAACAACAAAAGACAGAACAGTGAGAAGCTGTGTTTCGGAATCGCTCTCCATCACAAATTTGAATGTCTAAGTGAAAATCAGTCGACATACTACTGAAGGTTGTGTACAATCTGGTTATACCACATGTAGAGAATTATTATATATCTATATAAAGAAAATGCACAGTATAAAATGTAATGACGGGCATGAAAGAAAGGTGTCAAAACACCAAAATAAGAGAAATGATGCAGCATTTACAGAACCTGAAAGAAAACTATTCAAAGAAAACAAAGCTCTTGTTCACTCAAACAAAACAGCAATAATTACCTTTGAGGAACTTTTAGTATTGTTTTAACATCCAAATGGTCTCACTGTGAGAGGAGAGTGCCCATTACAGCAGTGTTTTATACTTTTGCTCATTAAATAAGATGTGACTCAGGTGATCATTAATCAGTCCCTCATTAATCAGACTGAGGTGCTTGTGTAGAAATTCAACAGACACTGGCATGGAATGGTTGTCATACTCATAGAAATGCTGATTTAAAAATAAACCGCGGTGGTCTATTTTTTTTTCTGTATGAGCATCAGAACATAGCCTGATCCGATGAAGGTAGCCTGGGCAGATAAATTATGCTGCGGGGTGTACTGCGTCCCTGGGGATGAGATGGCATCACAAAAAGTAGTTCCAAAAAAAAAAAAAAAGAACCGTCTGAAGAACATTGCCAGTAGTTCAAAGTGTTGACTTGGCTTCAAATATTCCAGATCTCTATCAGATCAAGCATGTATGGGACGTGCTGAACAAACTAGTCTGTTCCATGGAGGCTATATATTCCATATTGCATTTTTGGTTTATTGCAATCCTGTAATTAGACTCTACCAAAGACACAGGTAGCCAGGACCTGTAACTTTAAGGGGAAAAATGCTCGTAATTTCGTTTAAAATGTCTATTAACATCTTCAATAATCAAAGTAGTGTTTAACTCATGCTCTCCTGCCATGTGCGCCATGCCTGCAGAGCATAAACAGAAAGGTAGCAGCACTACGGTGTGTCCCAAATGCACACATAGTGCACTACTCTAAATGTAGAACTCGTTTACTTTCTGACCTATAACGCCTACAACACAGTGCGTTTCTAATTCAGTCTTACATTCAACTGCTAGCAGAGTGACTTCTGTGCAGAAAGTTCACAATTTGAGCATAGAGGACTTTACTTCTAGGTGCCCTAAGTTGGGAGTGTGAAGTGATTTGGAACGCGCCCTCGTGGCTCTGCCGCCTATGCTATGCTAGTAAACTCGGTCAGAGAGAGAAATAGTGATAGCAACAAACAAACGCGCATTAAACACAGCTATCCATGGACTCGTAACTTACCTGCGAGCCTGTCGATAAGTTTTGTGAGTGGGTAAAGGGCATAATAAATAAGGCTCCCAATCATGGTACAGGTTTCAGTGACCTCGGCATTTAGCAAAGACAGAAAACCTAATTGGCAGCGGTCACATAGCATTCCCTTAGCCAATCAGAGAGCAGTCTCTCCGACGGACTCCAATGTAAACAAAGAGCCGAGCTATTCCGAAAACACCCGAAAACATGAAGGTGAATATCGAACGCTATATTGTGTTACATAACGTAGACAATAATACTGGGACACATCTGTTTTCATAGACCCCTTACTGACAGTGAAGGGTAATCCTAATGCTTCAGCATTTTGGACAACGCCATGCTTCCAACTTTGTGTCCGTTTGGGAAAGAACCTTTTCTGTGCCAGCTTGACTGTGCCCCAGTGCGTAAAGCAGACTCCATAATGACATGGTGGGATGAGTTCAGTGTGGAAGAACTTGACTGGCCGCTCAGAGTTCTGACCTCAACTCCATCCAAAACCTTTGGGATGATCTGAAATTGCGAGCCAGACCTTCTCGTCCAACATCAGTGCCTGACCTCATAAATGCTCTACAGAATGAATTGACAAAAATGTAATCAACTGTTATAGCTGCAAAGGGGGACCAACTCCATATTAAAGTCTATGGATTTGAATGCAATGTAATCAAAGTTCCTGTTGGTGTAATGATTAGGTTTTCTAATACTTTTGTCCATTTAGTGTATAAAAAGTAAATGATGATGAACCAAACGGTATGTACTTTATATGTAAAAGGGTTAACATCCATATGCTGTGATTAGATTAAAAAATAATTATAAAATGAAATAGTTTCTAGGATAAAGCACCAGTGTCAGTGTTCTGTCAGAAGGGGGCCTTAAAGTACTATATTTTTTATTCATAACACATTCAGAGTAAACTGGCTGAAAAAATATGTTGACTGAAAATATATTTGGTATTTAATAAAACTATGTCTTATGTCATTTTCATGACAAGTTTTCTAAGGTTTATCATTCAAGACCCGGACACCGTCTTATGCGGAACTTACTGAGGTTCATCAGTTTCATCTTATTTTAAATAATACAGTGTCATCATCCAAGCCACAGATATATTTCCCTAAATCAACTCTGACTTCCATTCCAAGACAAGTTCTAAACAACCACCTGAGCAACAACCTCATCTCACTTAGGAAGCTGTCTCAATTTTACTTAAGGCAGAACTTTTATTTGCCTGATACTCTAATATATCCACTGGAATTTCCACATTAAAAACATAAATTTATCCCTTTTACGTACTGAATGTCAAATAAAGTGGAAATTTTGATGAAAAGCTTCTATACCTTTTTTTATTGTTTGGTCCTTTTTAACTTGCCTTTATTATTCTTTTATAAATTCTGATAACTCAAATACTTGTTACTATTTTTTGTTTGTAATAATTAGTTAATTTGTAAATAATTACCCAAGACATTTTGTTGATTGAAAAAAGAGAAAAGAAGTCTGCACATTTTTAATGCATAATGAATTTTTTAACATATTGGGGAGGGGGCATAATATATGACTTGAGCAAAAGTTATGGCACAATTTATATGTTTTTTGCAAGATGTTAAAATCAGCAAATAAACAGAAGATAAATATTAATTGAAACTTGTGCACAGTTTTACATGAATGTGTAAATATGTGCTTAACTTGGCGTACAGTACCACTGTGCAATGACATTACATTACATTCTATTATATTGTAACTGCTTGTGTGTGTTGGAATGTTTGTTTAGAAACACTACAGCAGTAGAAAGGTGATGAGTTCCTTCTGGTTAGAACATGAATGTTTCATGACTGTGCACAGGCGAATAGACCTGCCACTGAAAAGCCATCCACAGGAGCCCAGGTATCACATGAACTGTGTTGCTAAGCCCTGAATCTGCCCTGCAACCAACACCAACACACATCAGGACATCGCTCTGTGTGAAGGAATGAACATCCAACATCCAATTTAACTCCCTGACTGCATCTGCGCGCCCGCTGGAAAGGTTATACCATGGACCAGTCCAGTTTCTCACTAGATTCACTCACCCTGGTGGACAGAACCAGTCCGGATAAGACTGAGCTGGAGGATGAATGGGACAAAGACATAGAAACTGAAGGTATATGAACTTTTTGGCATACACTATATGGGCAACAGTATTGGGACACCTGACCATTACACCAACAGGGACTTTAATGACCTTGCATTCAAATAAGAACATTTTAATGGAGTTGGTCCCTCTTTGCAGCTATAACAGCTTCTACTCTTCTTGGAAGGCTTTTCATAAGATTTTGGAGTTTCTGTGGGAATGTGTGTCCATTCATTCTGTAGAGCAGTGGTTCCCAACCTGGGGTCTGGGCCCCCCTGAGGGGAGTGCGCACAATTTTGTCTGCACTGACGTTACTGAAATTATATTCATAAAAACATTACATTCATACAATCCCAATGTCTGAGAAACGTAAAAGGGTGTGTGTGTCTATATATAAGAGTATAAAAACCTACAACCACTGATTATTTTTTGCAAATAAAAGTGTGTAATTAATCACTTCATTATTTTTGTGCGTCTATGGGGGTAGGAGTTGGGGTTGAGGGGGCCCAGCTTGTCTTGGACACAGGCAAGGGGGGCTTCAAGGAAAAAAGGTTGGGAACCACTGCTGTAGAGCATTCATGAAGTCAGGCCCTGATGTTGGACGAGAAGATCTGGCTCACAATCGCCATTCCAGTTCATCCCAAAGCTGCTGGATGAGGTTGAGGTCAGAGTTCTGTGTGGCCAGTCAAGTTCTAGCCATGTCTTTATGGACCATGCTTTGTGTACTGGGACACAGTCACGCTGGAATAGAAAAGGATCTTCCCCAAACTGTGTCCAGCATGGTCTTGTCCAAAATGTCTTGGTCTGCTGAAGCATTAAGATTGTCCTTCACTGGAAGTAAGGGGTCTAGCCCGAACCCTGAAAAACAGGTGTGTCCCTATACATTTGACCATACAGTGTATACTGTTAAACACCGTGTCTTTCATTACATTCTTCACCCAGTCTGTGGAAAAAGTGGTAAATATTTTTACTTCGGATTTTTTCCTAATGAAAACAAGACGAAGGGAAGAAGCTGATTAGAGTGATGATTTGTTTTCACTTGTGATGAGGTTTCTGTATACATTACCAGAGCCAAAGTCCAGCAGAAAGGACATGTCCACTGCAGAGCTGTATCTTCAGGCCTGCAAGCTGGTGGGAGTCGTCCCTGTGAGATACTTCCTCAGGAAACTCGGCTGTGCCACCATCAACCTCAACCACCACGGCCTCGGTCCTCTGGGAGGAAAAGCTCTGGCCATAGCTCTTGTGGTAACTGACAAAATTAGGCTCTATCCATTAAATTGGGTTTCAGGAAGCCAAAGATGGGCCACATTTTTGCTTCATTCCAAATCACAATGAAAAGGGTGAAAGGGGCATTGGCTGATTCCCTTTTCCAGAGTGACTAACAATCATTAGGGCCAGTCCCCCTGGTATCTAGGCAGGGCTTTGTATACGTCCCACTGAGAGCATGTCTCTTAAGTCTACAGTATATATACTTCAAAGCCTAGTACTGAGGTGATCCTGATCTTCTTGTTATGGAGTTGTGTGAAACTCCGGGGTGGTTTTCCGGAGAGGATTCTGTGGGAGCGTCAGTGCCTGACTCTGGTCCAGCGCTAGCCTGCACAGATAAAGCAAATATGTGCACCTTCTGGGGGTCCCTGAAAACCACTGCTTTAAACATAAAATATGCAACAAGCGATAGTTGAAAACATTAAAATACATGCTCTCACTTGAAAAGTGCTTTTATATTCTTCATAGACCGATATGCACACTTCAACACTGGAACTGGCTGACAATCATCTGCTGGCAGAAGGAACGAGATGTCTTGTGGAGATGCTAAGGGCCAATTTCACCATTCAACATTTGGTTATTATTATTATTATTATTATAAGTGATTGTTGCTGTTTTGAGGATAAGTATATTTTAATATGTGCTTTGCTTTGTGTAGGATCTCTCTGACAACCACATCAAGTCTGCAGGAGCTGAGTGCATCACCAAGATGTTGCTGGATAACATTTCAATCAAATCAGTCAAACTTTCAGGTACTGAAAACATACAGCTCTTTATTTACCACAGAACGTGTGACATTTGTCTGACAGGTGTAGACTTAATACTTTGATTGAATAAATAAACTTGACTTGACTTGATTGTACAACAAAAATAGATGGTTGTCTTCTTTGTTAATAGGAAATGAATTCTCTGAGGATGATGCCAAATATTTTGCAGAGGCCTTTTCAGTAAGTTAGAACAGTATCTTACTGCCCTGACTCTGGAGGCCAACATTTTCCTCTTGTCCTACTCCCAACACGCCTGATCCAACCAAGCAGCTCATTACCAACCATTGATTAAGACAGGGAAAAGCAGAGAAAGCACTAAAATACAATGGACAGAGGGCCTCCAGGACCAGAGTTTGAATAGATTGCACACACTGTAATCATAAGAACCTAATTTATCACCGAATTCAGTCTGAACTTTCTCTTCAGAGCAACTACAGAGTGAAGGAGTTAGACTTGAGCCACAACCAGTTCTGTGGAAGAGGTGGGGAATATTTGGGCCAAATGCTGGGTACGTATTATTCAGTGGTGTTGCTGTGAATGTGCACACACTAGAAAATAAAGTAATAAATATTTTTCATATTGTACAGCTAATAATGAGGGCATTGAGCGACTCGACCTCAGCTGGAATCAGCTCCGAATGAAGGGTGCTGTGGCTTTCTGTGCCGGCCTGAAAGTAGGATGACTTAAGCAAAAGCACAAATATGACATTTTTGACAAAAATTATGTTTGATATTGCCAGAATTACAAAAATGTGCAGCTTGTAGTGGTGCTAGAAAGTCTATAAACCCTTTAGAATGAAATTCGACCTAAAATGTGATGACAGTAATAACAGTAGGCAATGATACAATCAGACAAATAGTAGTTTTTCAAGTTATTGAACATTCTACCTTATGATTCATTTAGCATTTAGCAGTTCTTTAGCATTAGCAGTGGGTTAACATCAGATGCTTCTGAGGGTAGAACTGTGCAAACTTCTAGAATGACCATTTTAGGATAGGCGAACCTAAGGTTATCAACTGATTATCAGATTTCGTCGACTAGATGATGTGTGTAAGTGTGAGTAACCCTAAAAACCCTATGAAACACAACCACAAATTTATGTGTATGCAATACCACAAAGGACTGAGGTTATCTGTGGTCATCCGGCTGTTGGAGTTCACACCTTTTTTGAAGTGTTTGAAGTTTCTGGCATGAAAAGAAAACCCCAGGAGTGGCAGTCCAACAAAAAACATTCATCAGTGCTAATGATCAGGAACCCCCTGGAGAATAATATGAATGAATATGTAGGTTCATAAGAGAAAGCCTGCAATCTCCCAGAAGAACACTGATGCTTGAAAACACATTTATAAGACAGAGGGCTACTGAACTAGTTATAATGTAGACAGACTTTATGGCTTAAATGATGTTATAATTGGCAAAAACACTACATACCAGTATTAGAACCTCATGGTGGTAGAATCACAGTTTGGGGCTGTTTTTAAGCAATTAAACTACTTTGTGGTTTGCAATTTGTTTAGCTAAGTATTTAATATAAATGTTACGGGTGTATACTTGCTCATATTTTAAGAGAAATTTGTCAGCTTTGCTTGATTGATTACAAAGTTAAGATAGTTAGGAAGCAAGAAACAAGTAAGCAATTTGGCCATTATAGGTGTGTACTTAAACATTTTAATTGAAATAATTTATGTGGCAAATAACCATCTGTTAAAATGTACGACAATTACAAACTAAACTGATTCATTTCTATTGGTTTTATTGGCTTCTCTTTATATGTTTATGATCTGATCACATTTTAGGTCAGATTTATGCAGAAAGGCCACAAATTCTGAAGGATTTATGACACGTTGTACCACATTATTGCAGTAAAACAGAAACAGTCTTTTATGATAAGCCACTACTGTCAGATGTGTGTAAATGTTTTTGATTAACCTGATAAGTGTTGTGTATCAGGTCAATGTGACTCTGAAGCACTTGGATCTTTCTTGGAATGGCTTTGGTAATGAGGGGGCACTGGCTTTGGGTGAGGCCCTCAAATTCAACAACACTTTAGTGTACCTGGACCTTAGTAACAACCGCATCACTAATGAAGGTGTAGGCATGCTCTGCAGGGGCCTGGAGGCAAACGACACACTCCGAACATTAAAGGTGAGTTTCGGGAAAGCGTGAGTTACATAATTCTGCCAGCTTGGAATTAGTTTGAGAGACTGAATTTCTGGATTTGTGATGCCACCCTTAGGTTTAACTGTGCGGGAGCAGCCTTGGTTTCACTCGTGCAGAATCTGGAAACTGGCATACAGTTGTTTGTTCTTCTGAATAACCTGCTATGTACAAGTTGTTCATTTGAGGATAAGAGTGGATGTTGTATCTTCTTGCAGTTGGCCTATAACTCTTTGACAGTGGAAGGAGCCCTGGCCTTGATCAGAGTTGTGAAGAATACTCCCAAAACCGGACTAGAGGAGATTAACATATGCGTAAGTCTATTGTTTGACAAAAGAGGACTATAACCAGAACCCACTTCATTGAGTACATCTGCCATGTATCTACACCCACAGACCTTTTTATCAGCTCCACTGACCACACAAGCGCAGTCCATCTGAGCAAGACCCTTCAAGTTGCTCCAGGGAGACCGTCCCCTTTGAATAAAAGCATCTGCTAAAGTGTTGTGAATATAAATTTGGGTGATGGATCATTCTCAGCACAGCAGTAACGTGGTAGTGGCATGTGACACACAGTGAGGTAGATGTGATACAATGTGAGAGAGAATGTTCCATGAGGTCGTTTTGATCTAGAAAATCTCATTACTTTAACGTATATTAGAAGAAACAGTGGGCAAACGTCCAGTCATGTGAAAACGTTTGGGAACCCCTCTTAATTTTTTTGGGTGAGCTTTCAAAGTAGCAACTACTTTTTAAGCAGCAACTTCCTTTCCATGCCTTATGGAAACAGCAATATTTCAGCAGTGACATTATGTTCATTAACGCCGCTCCGTCTGGTATGTTTTTATTTAGCATTTTTAAATATTTCATAATTTAACATAGATTTTCATAGAATTAACACATAGGATTATACAGTCTATTCATTTTATTATTATTTTCGCTACTTATTTTGTCGTGGCAAGCACCATCTTATACGAGAAAGTTGGATATTAAGATACTCGGATACCTGAGTGAACTTTTTGCAGTCGCTCATTAGTAACTAGAATCTACTCTTCTCATCTTGACGCCCAAGTTGCCCTAGTCCTCATCTACAATGTGGACTGGCAGAATATAGATCTGGTCAGCGGCTGTCCGGCTTATCCTGGGACTTGTGTTCCAACCTGTGGCGGGTCTGCTACAGTACTCAGCAGCTGAGCTTCTCAGGCTTCGTCTTCCTCTGTCAATGCCCCCAC
>JBBJLR010023068.1:0-13041 GCA_037577145.1 Brachypetersius gabonensis
CACACATATATATATATATATATATATATATATATATATATATATTATATCCAGCATGCATCAAACCATGGCAATGCCCCAAACAAAGTTACCACATGACTATTCTGTAATAAAATGTTAAGAGAATTAATAAACTTAGGATAAACATTTCAGAATACAGTGACCTGGTTGGTTGCCGTTAAAGCCTGAGCTTAGACTAAAAAGAATTTTCGATAGTGAAACAATACACTGAACTTCTGTAGTATGGATATTGTCCTGACATAAAAAAAACCCGAAAGATTCAATTTTGCCAAGTAAAACCTTGCAACCCCTGTAACATCTCTTATGAGGATAGAAAGGAAATGTTGGACAGATGTACACATATTAACTAACACAGAAACACAAAATCCATACGTACTGCTTCCGGTCTGCACATACCTGTGTCTTTCTTGCTCCCCTTTACACCTTCTCTGTTCATTTTCAGTACTGCCTTAAACATGGTGCAACCTTTGCAGTCTTCTCACTCTCATTCACTCTGTAGACATACAAAAAATAATTAGAATAAAGACTGAAGAAGATGGAAGATTTTTCTCCATCAATAGTACTACCTAATACAACAATCATAACAATATTAAGTGTGATGATGATGAGGACGATGCTTATAATGCTGCATTTATCCTCAATAGAAGATTCTGAGATATTTCCCACAGCTCCTCAACATTTCACTGAGTGAGATCTGGCAGGCCAGCTAGGAAAGAATGCCCAATATTTAGATAGAACAGCTCCACTCTGCTATCTTGTTATGCTGGAAAACAAGCTGTCAGATTCTCAGCATTCCACATTTAATTGATGCTGTGTGGCAGAACTTGAGCCTTTAAGGCCACATGACATGATAACATCATTTCTATACACTGCGCCCACTCTTTATCTGAATTAGCTCAAAAAGATTAACTCAATGAGTCAAACCTATTACAAATGGAGCTATGTGCCACATGTGCCCTAGTCCTAAAATTTCACTGGTGTTACACATTATCTAACAACACAGTATGTGTTGATCAGCTACAAACTACCTCAGCGACTCAAAACTATAATATATAATGACAGTTCACTTCATCAGTAAAAAGACACAATTCATTTAAGAGTCCACTTTTGTGGAAAGTACGTTATAATTCAATGTGTTGATTCTGTTCTTTTCCCTTAATGGATCTTAATTTGGTTGAATGACATAAAAAAGTAACAATTCTGTGTTGCACAAATAATTAAAAGCCAACTGATTTTGTGTTTCCCACTTTTACTTTAGTGCCAACACTGTATTACAACTGATGCTCAAACTCTATGTGCTTCTGAGAACCCCAGAAAGGTGTTAAGTTAAATGTCTCGTCTCTGAGACATCGCTGAACTCCCAGTGGATCCAACTGTAGAATTCGACCCTCCTCTCAAGCATGAAAAAGCCAGGAGACTCTCCAGAGATTTGCTGAGACTCATCGATCTAGCTACTTAGATAAGACAGCATGAAACAGCCATGTGCTTCATAGCAGGAGTCAATGGGAGTCCATCCAGAGAAAATGGAAACTGGGGGAGATGCACAGAACCTGAAATCCTGGAGAAAATGCATCTCAAATGACCTGGCTAATAACACACGTAATCTTCCAATAACTACCACATTCCAAATGTAATTAGAGTAGATAGATTTGAGAGGGTTTATGTGGTTTATATGGTTAAGTGCAGTAGGTGTGTGGTTTGGCCTAACTTCAATAACTGCAATCACAGCATATGCAGAAGCATGCAAAGAATATAAAGTGCAAAAAATAGTGTTTTTGGCTCTCAAGCCCCTTAAGCCTACAAGGCAGATATTCAAAATACATAATCCAAATACATCACATAAAAGCTTGTTGCCAAAGTGTGAACATTGTAGACATTCTGTACTGGGATGCAGAAAGACCACACAACACTTTCACAGCACGCTTCTCACTTTCACACCCGTACGTGAAACACAGACCTACCCAGACCAGCCTAAGAATGCCTTTTAAAAGTAATATGAGACCTGCTTTTATTCTTACAAGAGTTAAGGTTGGGATCTGATTACAGCAGTACTTCTCAAGGGACTGAGTGCAGGTTATTATTATTTTTTCAGATCCAGTCTGCATAAATTCAGATCACAAAGACATTTACAATTATGTCATGAAGTCCAAAGAACACACTAAAACAATTCACTTATGTTCTAAAATCTATATGTGAAAAAAATAAAAAATCTCCTCACATTCAAACAGCTTGTATTTTCATTCTTTCTAATTGTATATGTGCTGTAGAATTGAAACTGGCAACTGAAACACTGGCCTAAGTGGAAGACTGGAGGCTACTGACACACAAGAAATTCCATCTTCACCTTATAAAAGAGTCTGTCCAGTCTGCTTGGGTTCATTTGGGTCTTAAAGAAACAGCTTAAGACAAGCAGTTATAAAAGCACCCCCTACAGAGGCAATGTTCAGCTACATGAGCTCCTGAGGAGGAAGGAACAGAGAGGCAGACAACTGTTTGTACAGAATAAAATTACTAAGCTGTACTGCTTCCCAAAAATACCTTAAGTACTATTTAAGATAAAATAAAAAATGACACTTATTTGGTTTTGGTTTCTGAAAATGCTAAGGAATTTGCATGCCACCATAAACAGACATTGTTTAGTTCTTAACAAAACTGGTTTTGATTGCACAGGCATGTTACCCATCTTTCATCCTCTCCATCAGATTCCATTTGTCCTAAAAACAAAGATTGACAGGAAATGCCATGCATTCATACAGCATTGAGGAGAACAGAGCCAAGGGCAGTTTCCATGACTACAACATACATACTCAAGCAAAAAAAGGAACTGACATAGTACGCATTTTTATAATATATTTACATCAGAAATATACTTACATAACATTTTGTTACATTTTAGTTAGTTATTTTATCATTTAAATCTATCATTTTTGTGGAGAAACAAATCACAACCACAATATGTTAACAAAGTTCTTCCTCGCTACATCATTATCTTTGCTTACATTTCCATACTTCCATGGCACATGCAACAAAACATCTCTGTTTTTCTTGCACTCAGCTTGCTTTTCCAACTATCCTGTTGTTCTCTTTACAGGATGGTAAAAAGTTAAGCTCTTAAAAAGACAAAAATGTGAACCACATGGAGGCAATTACACATTCCAGTGTATCCTTCTTTTTCGTTCTACTTCTTTTCCACTTTTTTCCTTTTGTCTCTCTCAGTCAGGTGAACATCTGCAGCCAAACACTTACACCTAAGAAATGTATTTCATTAAAGATTTATAAGTCTACAGGGATTTGGACATATTGACACTGAAAGAGAGAGGGGTCATATGTATTTTTTTTCCTAATGTTTATGTACACATCAATAGAGAGCTGTGCCTATTGCCATTGTGGGAATAATATTTTCAGAAAAAGAGACCTGTTTGGAAAAACTGTTTGGTTTGGTTATTTATTTAAAATAATTGTCTGTTTCTATTAGTCCACTAAACCTGAAATTTGGATGCAACATACTAATTACGTAAAAAAAACTGTTCTGACAAGGCCAAGATGAGCCTCATTTTCATCCACAAATGAAACTGCTTCAAATGTATATGTTCACGATCTGAAGTGCACTCTGTTTCCACAATAATAAAGAAGCAGAGAGAGAGATAGAGTCATGGAAGGTCATGATCATTCTCTACTTTCAAATATGAAGTTATGAGGTGAACAGTTTCACAGCTTAAAGACGGAGGAATACATTTTTTACTGCCTCTCCCAGACATCTGATTCGACCCAGGAACCTAATTAACTCAATATGTGTCTCTCCTTCGGCACAAAGAAGTTGTGCAGACAGATAAACATCATAAAAAGGATAAGAGCCAAAGGAATAGGTAAAAAAAAAACATACTGAGCACTCGAAGGGAAAAGCTCCTCAGGAGAGAATCTCAAAGAAGATCAACAGGTAGCCTGGCAGCCACAGAGCAGGTTTATCTGTCTCATGCTGATAAGAGGGTCCCTGCCATTTGAGCTGCAGTATTATTTGGCTGAAGGGGTTCCTTTACTGGCCTCGGCATCAGAGACAAGACTGAAATCATGTCTTTCTGGACAACCACTAGAACCACACCGCTGAAAATTATTTGTTCAACACCGGCATGACATAGCACAGCCTGTGAAGGACAAACAAAGATGAGTAAATGCCCTGAAACTTCTTTCCATCAACACAGCTGCTCAAAAGGAGTTCAACCTATGAAGTACTTCAACGTTTGGTGGAGAAAATGATGGCTCAATTTTTTTTTTTAATAGTTTTTCACAGTTAAAGCAGGGAAAGAGGTCTGGAAGAGCATGATAATCTCTATGCTAAACTAAAATGTATATGGACCTCCATCACATAGGCTTGCCTCAGTTATTACGAGACCTATTTGATGGACAAAATAGAATAAAAGGCAGGTTATCGAGTTAAACTTAGCCATCCGTAACATAGTAATCTGAAAAACTAGGAGTGCAGATTGAGCGGATGTGGCATTGTTTCAGTGAATGCCTCCAGCTTGTACGATTCACACGTTCAGCTGTCAAAGCCCGGTGAGGCTTTGTGAGAGTGTGTTCATAGCTTTAGCAACAGGAGAGTGAGCAAACTTTAGTCTGGCTTCTCAAGTCTACATTTCCTTATTTACTCATTCCCTCTCTCTCCCTTACCCGACCGCCGCTTCTTTTCATCAGCCCATTCTACATGAATGATTCTTCAGAATCTGCTTGTCAGGTTGTCATGACAACCACAGAACTCAACACCAGGATTGTGACCTTTTCTTCACTGAAAGGCAGGCAATTTTTTAAGCAGCGGCAAGAAAATTATGGAGGCCTTGTACCATTAAAAAAGTGATGGGCTAATTCAGAAATTCAGAGACAACACAAATGAAAAAGAGTCAGTAAAATGGACAACATTGAATGTCTCTACATGAAAAAAACTTTCAACTAGATTATAGTTGACTGCAAATGAGCAGGAATTTTTCAACCTGTAACAGGAAATGTGCAATCATAAAACAATGGATAGACAGGACAGTATCCTCTGCAACATACACAGGAATAGAAAGAATAACAATGAGCGAGAATTTTAAATGTAACCAGTTGTACTTGTTTGAAATCACTATACAGTATAGCGTTGTTTGAGAAGGTGCAAAGGTACCAAAAAACCCAGAACTCCAGGAAAAATCACTGCCATAATTAATTAAACAAAATTCTAAAACATGTCATTTCTTGTATTGCATTTAACCCAGTGGTTCCCAAGCTGGGGTCCGGGCCCACCTTAGGGGAGCGCTAGAGATCGCAGGGGGTGCACACAATTTTGTCTGCACTGAGGTTACCAAAATTATATTTGTACACATTAAAATATGTGTTTGTTTAAAAAAATAATAATTTGTTTATTGTTATTGATGTTTGTTATTACTTTAATTAATAACAGGTGTTGACATGATGTGCATGTGAATATCAACAAACTTCCCCTGTTTAAGTTAATGTATGTATAGGTCTAGGAGCTGATACATCTTTGAAAGTCTATCTTTATTCCTTATGTGAGGTGTGTGTGTATATATAAGAGTAAAAACAAAAACCTACAACTGCTGTTTATTATTTGCAAATAAAAGTTTATAATTAATCACTTCATTCTTTTTGTGCGTCTATGCGGGTAGGAGTTGAGGTTGGGTGGCCTGGCTTGTCTTGGACACAGGCAAGGGGAGCTTCAAGGAAAAAAGGTTGTGAACCACTGCTTTAACCCCATAGCCATCTTTGAATGAGACAAAAAGACACAAAGAAGAGACACAGTTAAAATATGCACACAAACAGTTACCTCATATGTAGGCAGGTTTACGCTGTAATAACACATTCATTCTTATACACACCACTGCCCTTAAGTTGGATTATTCTACTTGATATTCTGCTTTACAAAACTTCTAGCCAGACACTAAAACTAATTCTGGATATGTCTAGTTGTTGTCAGGAGAAGAACTGCAAGATTTCCCCTCTAGTTTTGCTAGTAGTGCTTATTTCATATGATGTGCAAAGAAGAATTTGCTCAGTAGCACTGCTCATTGTTTGGTATGGACTGGAGGCCAAACCACTCTGGTTAAATTTTCCTTTTCAAATAAATTAGATGTAGTTTTGAACAGACCACAGACAACTCAGCAAAATACAAAAACAGGCCCAACATCATAAGTCTTTGATTTCTCGCTCTTCCCTCTGCATTTTGTGCCATGCTGACACCGGCAAGTTCAGATAAAACTACAAACATGACTTAAAAAGTGTCCACCTCCTCTCCATCACCCAGAAAACCCCAGTCCTTCTCAAAATCACCCAAACAGCTTAACTACATCTTAAGATGAACAGTCCTTTTAAACTGCTCTCTAGCCAGCTAAAAACAATCAACTAAAGCAAAGGCAGCTAAAAACAAACACTGTGCTTTTTAGGCATATCCAGTCTCATGAGAGACAGCAAACAGAACTGAACACAACTTCTGATGGGCATATTTATCAACAAGCTCCTAATTGTTATTCAGGGGGTTTATGGCCATATTTGGTTACTGACCGAATCATATAAACTCATTCAGTAACCGAACTGGGTCACATAAACTGGCATGTGCCCTACTGACTCTAAACCATAATCTGCTGCACCAGATACTCAGTGCTGCCAGTGCCCCACTCAACAGGCCATTGATTAATAAAAGGAAATAAGGGATCAAAAACAACAGTTCTGTTGAAGGAAGTGTAGCTTTCCATATCCCAGTGAGTCAGTTGGGTCTTAGTTCAGGCATGTTTTCCTTTTCTCAGAATTTACTGTTTCACCTAAGGCAATGGAAACAGACTCAACCTGACATGACGGTATAGTCCAAGGATAACCTGTATTATTATTTTTTTATGATCTACAGAGGTAGAGTGTAGATGATGCAGCTTAAACTTATTAACAAAGTTTGTTCACATCCATAAATCATCTTCTCTTTCAGACAGGTTTTGTGTACGAGGCTGCTGAGTTTTCTTCAATGTGGACCATGCCAAAGGTCACATTAAAGGGCACATGGAGATGCACTCCTTCAGTTGGGAAAATGAGAAGCGGGACAACCTACAGCCTCACGGTCCTCGTCGGCATGTGCAAATGAAGTCTGCAAATGCATCAAATGAGACAGGACTTAACTCTAACACATTTACTCTATCTATACCTGTGGCATAATACTACTTTTTCTTTTCTGACATAAATATTGAAAGATTGAGTATGAGATCCCTGCTCTCCTACTCCACAGTAATGAAATACATAGCAATCATCACATCACAGAACATTAGGATAGATTTGTTACATGATTGGACTGTATTTATCCATTTTTTTCCTAATAACCATTGACCTGGTGCCATATTATGACCTGGTCTCATATTAGTGCCACCTCAAACAATTCTTACTTTTCTTTTGTTAACGTAGCAAAAAAAGTTACTACACATTGTCAAACAACGCATCAAATCTCTCATCTAAATAAACTAAAACAAAATAAAAAAAGACAAGACAAAGAACCAAACATAAGTGAAGGGTCACAATCATTCAAATTGTAAAATGGAATGCAGTAAGTCTGAATGTGCAGGTTAACAGGGGATTCCTACTATTTGATTAGTGTCAAACATTAACTGGTCCAGTAGAAAGTCTTCCGGCTTTCTCTCACTATAGAGTACACTTCATTAATCTCTCTAACGCCTCCATTTAACCTTTTCAACAGCCTCAGGCTCGATTCTGGTTAAATTATCTAGTTATGTTACTTGTCACTTACGAAAAAATGCCAAATTGTTTAATGAGAAGTGGATTCTTTATCGAACAATGTTGTTGGTTCAACAAGGCTTAGGTGTGTAAATGAATGAACTCAAAGCTCTGATCTCGACTGACAAACAGACTGGAGCACAGACAGACTGTAGATAACACAGCATGGGAACAGCCTCTCAGGGCAGGAGCTGTGACTCAGTGTCAGCTTCAATGATCATTTAGGTAAACTTTTAAAAATAAACACTAGACTGACTGATGACTAATCTGACATCATCCACTTGGATGTCTCCCAGACATGACATGAAGTTTCCTAAAAGCCCACTACACTGAAAGCATATACACCCTGGTTAACTGGAGTCTAAAAGTTCATACAAAACATTTTTTTTAAAATCACAGCACCTCTTCACAGCCCATACACACATGCAGATATACACAATATAAAACGAATGAGACTCAATTTACAGATTGGGGGGGAAAAAAATCTAATAAATCGTGCATTCTTTAACAGATTAGATAGTCAGCTGGCCTAGTTTCAGCAGTCTGAGTCTTGATTCTTTAGTAAGCATTAGCTTACAATTATCCGTGATGTAATTCTATACCAAAACTCTTGGACCAAGAGAGATCTTTTGGGCTTCTGATTCCATGTCAACTCACTCAGAAATCAGAACTTGTCATGGATTTGTAATTGTTCTAATCCAAATACTTTTTATATATGAATATTTGAGGTTTGGTCCTCAGTGCTAAAAAGTTGGCTTAAAAAGTATCAGGACACGAAGTGGGAGGTCCTGGGAGAGCTCATATGGAATTACTATTCGTTTAGTCCCAGAAAGAGTAAGAAAGGTCCCCTTCTGTGTCATATTACACACTTATGACAAAGCCTCCTTTGCTGGGTCACTAGAAAAGAAATGAATACAAACCTAAGAACAAGCTAGTTATAGTTATAGATAGTTATATTCCACCAATAATATCTAGCACCTACAGTGGGCTTTCAAAAGATATTGACAAGATGTGGTAATTGAGTGCTTTACCTTGAACATCATCACTGCCTCAGTGTGCTTTTACTTATATGCTAAGTAAAGCAATATGATTTAATACTTAATACAAATTTTATGTAAATAAGCTAAATATTTAGAATCAAATATTTTTCATATTGCAATTTCTTCTGACAAAGAATTCTTCTTTTGCATTTCATTACGTTAGTAACTATCAAGTTATGCTCTACTTTTTCGATACCTCCCCAATTTACCTGAATGTGGTTATATTCAGTCAGACTTTGTTAAGTTGTATTCTACTCATTTCTATTTTACTAATGAAAATTATTATAAATAAGGGGGCAGTAATGAGCTGTATTGCTTTTTACTGATATTAATAAACTGCAAATTAGTCTGTATATAAACAGTGATACAGTGTTCATTTATTTAACAGCTAAGCACTGGTTAGGCCAAATGTAATTTATAAATAACTAAATAGGAGAGCAATAGGGCATATCATTAAGGCTTACTAGACTTAGTTCTGTGTTCTGTAGATTAGTCTGGTGTGCTGTGACAGCATGAGGGAGCATCAGCCTCTCACTTGAAGGGTCTCAGCTGGTGAGACATAAAGCTTGGCTTTTGTTTTTAACACAGCACACTCTCCAGGCATAACCCCAGGCAGTGTTATTAGACACACTGTTCTCAACAGGCCACCAGGGTCACTGAGACAACCAAGGCATCGTAAAAATGTCCTCACCATGATCTATGAGCACACTGACAAATATAAACCTTGTTTATTAATACTGCTGAATGAGCCAGAAAGCGTAAACATTAAGCCTTTGTTTCATTTATGTGGCCATTATTGTCAACTTTAGCCAACATAGCACTACTGAAGCACAGTAAGGATGCAGAGATTTGTCTCAGGCCGAATGTCATACATGTCCAATTAAAGAGTTCAAATTAAGCAAGATAAAGACAGCAGTACAGTTTAAAACAAGTTTGAAATTAACATTCTTAGATGTTAATTTCCAAACTTCATAAACACCCAAACTGACTGTTCAACAAACACGAGATTTTTGATCTCAGCATAAAAGTCTATAAGGGTTTAAAACGAGATTGAGTGAGCACACAATGGTCATATTGTGGAGCTGCAAGACAAAGCTGTCCACAGTTGCCCCCTGTTGCACTCCTTCAAAAATCAACTGTGTGTGCAGTGCCAGCACCTGTCATTTGCCAAATGGCCATGGGTATCTGTGCGTCTTGCTATGACTACATACTTTGTTGCTTGTGTGAAGGAAAAAGTCCTGACTCGGATGACTGTCGACTCTCATCAGACAAGAAATCATTAGAGAGTCTTTCACACATTTGTCTGAGAGGACAAAAATGCACAACCTGATCCCCAAGAAAAGAGTAAACACCCATTTCCTCTCATTGAGATACAAGGGTGTAATGATAAACACATTCATGGGTTGGACACACTTTCCAATTGTGGAAAAAGATCAGATTTGAGTTTCTCTATTGTACATGTTGAGTGTCTCATACACAGCTCTGACTGTTTACTACACATTTTAACAAAAATATTTCAGCATATTCTTGGACAAAACATTTTAAGGACAGTGCATCTAGTTAGAAATGGTCCAAAAATGGTGAGGATGTGCCCAAGAAATGCAAAATCTTACGTGTTTCATGTAAGACCGCATCCATTTTCAACCCACCAAAGTGAAATATCATGTAACAGCAGTATAACTAAATATGTGCAAAATCTAAGTTGGGTTTTACCCTAAATTCATGTTTTAGGCACTTCAAAACATATTTCAGTAAGACCTATGGGCAAACTTTTAAAGTGAGAAATAAAAATAAGGCTCTTTTTTTAGGGGGGGGGGGGAATCATTACACCTCTAGTAAGAGACCACCTCTAGTAAGAGACCTTTCTTTATAAACAGGAGTGCCTTATGTCAACACAACCAAGCCTAGTGACTCAGCTCCATGTGGGAAGGATTCACTGGGTTGGGTCAGCCGTCCGAACTAACAGAGCTACTGTAAAAGTCCTGCAGCTCTGGACTCTGATCTTCATTCAGAGTGGAGGACAAACCCTCTTAGATTAGAAAACCCCTCTGGAAACCGGAGAGATGGTACAAAACACCCTCTGACACAGTACGACTAGAAGTTTTCCAGTTTAGCGTCTGGTAAACAGCTTTAGAAGAAAATAACAGTCGAATAAAACGAACCAAACTACATTAAACAAGCAAATAGATGTCCCAATGAGTTAAGCCTGGTATATATGTCTAACGCAGAATGTTAGGGAAGCTCTAACAACAAAGTAGACAAAAATTCACAACAAACTTAGGTAATTTAGGTAGTTAGGTTTAGGCAGTGTTTCAAGCGGACAACGTCCCAACTGTCAGCAGTTACTGCTGCCCTGTCGAGAGGACTTTCACCTATACACAACAAAGTTTACAAACATTTATAAGCTATACATAACCTCTAACAAACAGGATACAGTTAACAAATCGGCTAAAGTGCTTTTATGTTTTATGGACATGTCCCGACACATTCCTGTTGTTCCAACAAGGCTACCTAGTAACCTCATCCCAAACTGATCGAACTTTTCATCACCAACAAGATGAATTTCACGCTCCCTTCGTTATTTACTATGCCCTACAAAAACCAAAAAGAACTCAGCGACAAGCTCAATGTAAACACGTATAAAGTCCTCGAATAGAACGTTGATGAAATACCTGTTTTTGTAAAGAAATCTCCAGCAGAAAAGTTCTCCGGCTCTTATCTCTCCACATGAGTCCTCCAGAGGAACGCGCGCGGCTCCTCCCTCCTGCTCCTCGCGAGCTCCATGAGGTCATCGAGAAGAGTTCGAGAAGAGCAGCCCAAACACAAACACCATCCAAAGACACGGTTACTGAACATGAGGGATTTAGGGCTTTTTTTATCAAATAAAAGGAAACAAAAACCAGTACAACACAATGGGGTCTACATTCACAGTTTAAACGACGTTTTCACATTTGTAGATCTCTGTTCTTCCGAGTTTTCTTTAGAAATAAAAACTCCTAATCTGGGTGTTTGTGTCCCATTTTGCTTCAGCCCCTACTCTTCTGGGGAGACTTGACACCACATGTCAGAACATCGCTGATGGCCCAGTGGTTCGGGAGTTGCCGATATGATCATAATGTTGTGGGTTTGAATCCCAGGACTGCTAGTGGAACTACTAAGGTGCCCTTGAACAAGGTACTGTCCCCATACACTACAGCCTGCTCCCCACACCCCTGTTGCTGGCACACTGCTTCACTGGGTGAATCGAGTAAATACAGATAAAGAAGTTCACACTGTGTGCTGTGGTGTGTTCATGCATGACTATAAGGGGCCACTTCATTTTTAGTCAGTCACAAGAGCATAAATGAGGTCAGATACTGATGATGGATGACAACCCAAAGACACAAGACTAGGCAACTGTAAATGAAGTGTTTAGGGCTTTTTTCACAATAAATCAGAAAACAACAAAGTTCAGTACAACACAAATTGGCCTAACCTCCTGTTTGAAAGGACTTTTGTAACTAAAACATTTGCCGATCTCCACTCATTCAAGTTTTCTTCAGAAATAAAAAGTCCTAATCAGAGTATTTATGTGCCCCTTTGCTGCAACTATAGCTTCTACTCTTCTGGGGAGGCTTTACATTAGATGTCAAAACAGTGGTGTGACAACTTGATGGTCAGATACTGATGTTGGATGATTAATTATCCTGATCATCCCAGAGGTATTAGATGGAGCTCCATCTCTCCAGAGAATGCAGTTCCACTGCTGGGGGATTTATGCCCCTCTAGCTGAAGCTTGGCACTGAGCGCAGGGATTTTAGGCTCATGTGCTGCCGCTCCAGAGTGTCTCATTCTATTGGCGGTTTTTTTTTTTATATGGAGATTATACAAACAGTGTGTGTGTCCAAGTGAATAACTGTCTCAGCAATGGCTCCACTTAAAAGCAGCCAAATGATTTAATTAGACCGACATATTGGACATATCATGTATTTTCTATGCCGTTTGTGATATTACTAAAATGTTTAGAAATGTTTCATGAGTTTACACATAGTTCCAGTTCTAGATTGCTGTACAATCCATTCCACCTTCAGAAATGTGGCTTTTCATTAACATCTGTAAACCATAAAAATATTCTGAATTTTTTCACAGTGTGATCAAACAGACACACACACACACACACACACACACACACACACACACACACACACACACACACACACACACACAACCCAGAAATTTGGGC
>JBBJLR010023077.1:0-13040 GCA_037577145.1 Brachypetersius gabonensis
TTTGTGTGTTTGTGTGTTTGTGTGTGTGTGTGTGTGTGTGTGTGTGTGTGTGTGTGTGTGTGTGTGTGTGTGTGTTTTTTTTTTGTGGTGCTTCTACAGTGCAATCTACACATCCACGCCTCTTATAGCACCTCCATGATGCACAATGTGCCGATGCTGCCGCTGACCGAACCCAATGCTGTGGGTCTCGTCCTCGCTCATGGTAACTGACCCCTCACACTCGGTCATGTGCTGTAGTCTACCATGTGAAATGTCACCATAATGTGTAGAAACAGACTCAGTAAAGAGAACAACTCCAAACTATTATTTCTGTTACTATTAATTTACTTGGCAGAAAGTTATTTATAGTATTTACAGTAATCGCCTGGTATTTTGTTGTTATATGTATATATACATACACACACACACTTTTTCGCTCACAGATGGCAGCCGAGACTCAGTCAGTTCTAATAAAAGCATTTGACACTTTTTAAATATTAAGGCTACTGGAGCTACTTTTTCTTGTTTTCTTTTGCTCAACACCTCCCTTTACCCCCCCTGTCTTCTGCAGGCAGTGTAGGGGACGCTGTGTCTGTGCTGTCTCCTGATGTCTTCGTGTCTGATGATGGAGGATACACATGGTCAATGGCACTCAAAGGTCCCCACCACTATGCCATCCTCGACTCGGGGGGGCTGCTGGTGGCTGTGGAACACAATCCTACCCAGCCCATCTCTCAGATCAAGTGAGTCTCCCTGCACACCTTCAGTCAGAGTCTGTTCAGAGATGAGGGTACATGTGGGGTACCTGGTGTCCTGGTGGTTACTAAGTTGCCCCAGTGACCAGAAGGTCATGGGTTTGAATCCCAGGACTACCAGTGGCACCACTGAGGTACCCTTGAGCAAGACACTGTCCACACTGCTCCCCAGGTGCTGCATAGCTGCCCACTGCTTCACTCGGGTGCACGAGTTAAATGCAGAGGACTCATTTCACACTGTGTGCTGTGCTGTGGTGTTCACACGTGACAAATGGTTCTCTTTTACTTCACTGTCATTTCATGTGCGTTTTTGTGAGTCGCATGTCAGACATCCATTGACTTAAAGAAAACACCAAAGTTAAATATAGTATCTATTAAAGCTGAGTAATAAGCCTGGCTTTCAAATAGTTGCATCATTTTGTTTCTAAGCAATAAATAGAAGTAATTGCCTGTTTAGGTAAACATCTGCTCTTCATGATTAAATGTTCTACTATGACCTGGATAATAATCACAGATTCAGGTTTTTATTAGTGTTATAAGTAGCTAATATAGTTTTGTTTGTGCATCTTAGAGAAAGGTTGTTTTTCATCTAACTGCAAAAATCCTGACTTTCCCCTTGCTTTTAAGAAAATATCTAACTGATCATACTGCATCTTGGTTTACTTTTTGAACCATCTGTATCTGTAAAGCTGAACTGGAGTTCTATCATGTTCTTAACAGGTTCTCCACAGATGAGGGCCAATGTTGGCATGTGTATAACTTCACCGATGAACCCATATACTTCACGGGATTGGCTTCAGAGCCTGGAGCTCGGTCCATGAACCTCAGTCTGTGGGGTTATAGGGACTCCATGCTGAGTCAGTACTGGGTGTCTGTAACTATAGACTTCAGACAACTTTTCTCCAGAGACTGTAAGTGTGTGTGCGTGTGAATATGCCTGTGCATGTTTCAAGGTGCATAAGGTTTTGGCTTTCATTGCTGGCCCTCTTGTTGACTTAAACTTCACTTATCAGTGCAATATGTCTGTGTTTATAGTGTTTCTGGATGCTTAAAATTCCTTGTTCAGATATCTGAGAGAAGCAAACATGCAGATTTGTCCTGAGCCAGGTTGCCCCGTCTCCCCCTGCAGGTGAAGAGCGGGATTACGTGCAGTGGCTGGCCCATTCTGATGACAACAGTGATCCACATGACGGCTGCTTGCTGGGATACAAAGAGAGGTTCAGGCGCTTACGGAAAGACTCTGTGTGCTGGAATGGTAGAGATTATATCATCACCAAGCAGCCCACACCGTGCCCCTGCACACTGGACGACTTCCAGTGGTGAGAATACTATCAATCACTTGTGGATGAGTCACGCTAAATTATTGCAATAATTCTAAGTTTTTGTGTCAGTCAATTAAGCAGATGTTCATTAGTTTAATTACAGAAGCAATCACACTTTAGTTCCGGACCATTAAAATGTAGACGTTGGTCTTTAACAATTTCCATTAATCTCTCTATTTTTCTTTTTCTTTTTCTCTTTCTGTCCTGCAGTGACTTTGGGTATTACCGTGCAGAGAACAGCTCGGAATGTGTGGAACAGCCAGACCTGAAGGGCCACACGCTTGAATTCTGTCTACATGGCCGTAAAGAACAGTTACAGACCAGCGGGTACTGCAGAATTTACTGAAAATTAGGGATGTACCCCAGAAGAAAAAGGCTTTTCATAAAAGACAATTACAATCAATTATGCTCTAATGCATCTTCTGTTTTGCTACAGTTACAGGAAGATCCCAGGGGACCGGTGTGAGGGGGGCACCCTGCCAGAGAGGCGGGTGATCGACCTGAGCAAGAAGTGTGTCAGTAACCTGCTGAGACCAGAGCTGCTGGTGAGGAACCTTTCCTGTCTGACATTAGAGCTTCAACAACTTTCACTGCGGTGCAGAAATTAGAGTGGTTTTTGAACCAAACCACATTTTCTTGGTGAGGTTGATCTGTCTGTGCCTTATAATGTCCTGTTTTTTCCTTTAATTTCTCTTCCCTATTTTTCTACCATTCAATATGTTTGTTTCCTTCTTCTATTCCACTCTTTCTGTTACTCCCCTTCTCAGTCGGACTCTCACTCTAGCAGCTCTGGTCCCATAATAGCTGTCATCATCACTGTCCTGCTGATCAGTGCAGTGGCTGGGGTTCTGCTCATTAAGAAGTATGTGTGTGGAGGAAGGTCAGTTCTTGCCTCTTTTGGTTGATTGATGAGCACCTTTTATATTTATTTCTACTATAGTTTAGCCAGTCAAAGCTATTTCTCTAAAATTCCAAGTATTTCTCTTAATGTAGTTTTCACCAGGTCCAGTAGCTCTGTAATATCTTTCATTAACTGTTTAACTGTAAAGAAATCATTTGAATTATTGGTGAATATGTATGTTGCCGTTTATCCCTTTAATCCCTAGGGAACTGTTCTTCACTTTCATAAGTAATTTCCATATTAGTTTCCATATTAGGTTAAATAAATACTGAATTATTTATAGTAGTTACGTGTGGTAATAAAATCACATACTGCACTTTTGATATATTTCCCCAACAAAAAAGGTCTCAAATCTGTTTATAGCCTTTGTGCAATTTGATACTAAACATGCATACGAGATAAAGTGCTGTGAAAGGCTCTAGCCAGCCCTCATTTCTTTATATTTTCTTTCAGAGATCCAGATTCTTTTGTATTTGTAATGTAGACTTGAGGAACAGTTCTCCAGACTCTCATTTTCACTCCAGTCCCTGAACCTGACCAGTTTCAGTGCAGTGTTTTGTGTTTGTTAAGCCACACAGTGACCTATGAATGAATCAGAACAAAGCAAGTTCTGAATCACTGAAGAAACAGGAGCAGGTGATTCTAGATGATCAGGCATTAATCAGTATACTGTACTGATCAGTATAGTGATCAGTAATCCTTTGTTCCTATTTCTTTTATTGAATCTACTATAATCTACTATAAAATATGCTTTATTTCGTTTTTTTGTTGGGTATCTTTCACACAGTTTCTGTATTTAGTTATTTAGTTTAGTTATTTTTGAACTGCTGCTGATCTTTTGCATATATAAATCACATAATTGCATTCCAGTGTTGTCGCGTTCTACCTGACTGCTGACGCAAAAGTTTACAGACTTTGTACAAGATTGCACATTTTTTACTTTTATATTTATAGTGTATGTATAAATATGCGTTCTTTGTGTCTTTTTGTACTCTGTAAAATCTGGGGCCACACTGTCTCATCTTACTGTTTACATGTATAAGGCTGAGATGACAGTAAAGTTAACTTTGACTTAATAAATGTATGGTTTCAACCTTAACATCTCTGATTAAGAGGCTTATGTCACTTTGTCAGGTTCCTGGTTCACCGCTACTCAGAGATGCAGAGGCACGTTGAGGCTAATGGCATTGAGGGAGTGGACGACCTGGACATCACAGAGGTTGGGAAGACGCATTACAACGACGACTCAGATGAGGTATCAAGAGCTTGAGCACAAACTAGGGTTAGAGTTGATGCGTTCGTATG
The DNA here is from genome assembly GCA_037577145.1 of Brachypetersius gabonensis. NCBI lineage: Eukaryota > Metazoa > Chordata > Actinopteri > Characiformes > Alestidae > Brachypetersius > Brachypetersius gabonensis. The sequence goes on from JBBJLR010023077.1 coordinate 4,263, forward strand.
TTTGAGGTGCCACAGGTTTGAAGTGTATTAGTTTGGATAAGAAGTAATGCCTTTTCCAGAGTTTATTCTGAACATGTCCTATATGACAGTATTTCGTGTTTCTGTAGGACCTCCTGGCCTGAAATCCTGGCTGGCAGATTCCTAAAGGCAACTAGAGACTAACGAGGGTTCCTCCCCTCGCAGTGCCGCGTTCCTGTAACCTGTTCCGGCCCTTCAGCGTGCTCATGCTCCACCTTTAGTGCCCCATTTATTTTCATTCTGTCTACATTCCCTGAGTGGTGGCAGTTAAACCCTGCTCTGCTCATCTTCCTGCATAAGTTAAGTTCACCAAAGCTCTGGGGCTGAAAACAGACTGTTTTTCCGGAGGACCAGGAAATGATGGATAGAGTTTGCTCAGTGGATTGAATCCAGCCACTGGACAGGAGCACAACGAATCCTTGGCAGTATTTTTTGCTTTTTTGGACAGTTAAATTTTTTTTAATGTCTGTTTTTTTTCCTCCCCCGTCTCTCATCTTCTGCAGGTGTGGAACAGATGACTTGACTCTGTAGTTGCATTAGAAATCTATTTTTTTTAGAGGGGGCCGTGTAACTTTCACCGTAATGTTTATGACTATGACTGGGATAAGAAACCCCAGTACACAGTCCTTAAGAGTCCTTAAGATGGGAGTGGATAATCCGATTTGAGTATAGCCCCTTACTCCAAAATAGCTAAAAGGTTTGATTGTACTTGATTTTGTTTACCCCTCCCAACACCATCCCTGATGTTTTAACCTTTACATGTTCAGAGTCATACGACTGAGGTACAGTAATGCTTATCAGCATGATCTCAGTCACAGAGGACGAGTAAACACTTTTTCTAGTGCTTCCACACTAAAGAAAACTCCCTTTCCCCACAGAGTTTCATACCAACATGTCAAATAATATAGCCTTGGTTATTTCTGATTCATTTTATAGTAGACGAAGGGTGCCAGACTTCCTGAGGTGGGAGCTGATATCCATCAACGTGACTGATATGATGGATTCAGGCGGTACGAAACACTGGCATAAATGACATTACCCCACCTTCCCATGCAAAACCATGTCTGATTGGTACTTAGTCTTGGGCGGTCTTCATTAACACTGTTTTTATGTATTCAGATCAGCAGTCTATAAGCAATACTAATTTAAAGCCTAGGGGCGAGGTTGGTACAAATTGGTACAATTATCAGATCATGGTACATGCTTAATTAAACACAATTACATGCAATAATACAGTTTTGGTTTAGTATAGTTTGTGGTCTTGCATTTAGAATTGAGCTTCACCAGCTCCTTCTTACTTTTTATTTCTTTTTGTTTGCACCACAGTTATTTTGCCATATCAATTGTTAGCATAGAGCAGTAACAGTTCCCATGACATTAGGTAACAAAACAAGCAAAACTTGCCATTCGTGCCTTGCTGTTTAAGCAATGTACAGTACTGTAGTGTCAATGAAAGCATCTTTCTTAGTCTAGCAAAGATGTATTTACCAGTTAAGCTTAAATGAACCGATGTGATGATGAGGATGGTGCAGTCCTGTTTTAAAAGATGTATGTTTGTTGTTTGTGCTTCTCTGTACACTTTCCCTGTCCTTGTCCCTTCGAGGAGGATTTCACACCTGCACTGCCGTTCACCCAGCAAACCTATTGTACGTAAAAAAAAAAATGATTTGCTAAGAAGTTGTGCACTGATGAAAAAAAAAAAAAGCTCCTGATGGCATGCCAAATTTGGCCAAGCAATTTTTTGAAAAAAAAACAAAAAAAACCGCCAGTGAGTACAGTATTCCTTATGCACACCCTTACAAATACAGTACATACCTCAGGGGCCCTTATATTCCCATTAGTCACAGTGAAATGTGATGGGAAAAGCTAGAGGGTTTAAACGGTCATTTGCTGGATCTGTTTGGATTTACTAAAACCAGCGTAGCATTACTAGTCAAAGAAATCTTCGCAGCATCCAGCCTTTGAATGTAAGGGGAGCCGGAGTGAGGAACATTTTGTTTCCAGTGCAGTAAATAAAATGTTAACAGTAAGCTACTATCCGTAACTACATTTCATATGTTGATGCCATTCGAGTTAACATATTAAATTGAGTTGTTTCTTCTCACGTTGTTGTTTTTCAATCCGAATAAAGAAATTAAAGACGTGGTGTCCAGTCGTTTGTAAGCTTAGAAATGGGACAAGGTTCTAAACCCAAACAGGCTCTGAGACATCAAGAGAGCTTTATTCAACACTTTTTGTGCTTTATTTTTTACTTACAATGTTTGTTTGGCCTTTTGTCCACTTTACAATAAGACCACGCTTATAAAGGCATTATAAATGACTTATAATCTAGTAGTTGTTAAGTTTGTAGACTGTTAATCATTAATAAGCAGTTATAAACAACTAAACTCACTTTTTGTCAAGATCTCAGATCTCTGGTCCCTTTATCAGGCAGAATTTTAAACTGTCTGCTTTGTCAGGTCTTTGTTAACATGTGACAACCATTAAAACCCCAGATCTTGCCAAATAGCCTGACAACTGTTATAGCTTTTTTATAACCACTTGATTATGAATCATTTATAAACTTTTTGTAGGGGCAGTCTTATTGTAACATGGTATCCTTTTTTTCTGCTAAACTTATACATGAAAATTGCAAAACAGTTAAATAGTTCACAAACAAAATCGTTTTAATGTTACAGTCTGTAGTGCAAAAACAATGTGAAACAATTTGTTCAGCCACAAAAGTTGAGGCGTGTTGGCTGTATTGTTGGGATCCCCAGTGATGCCACAGCCATCAGTTTCTGGGAATACAAAAGAGTGTAGTTGTCTTTGCTCTCTCTGGGTCAGTCGGCCCACCCTCTCCCCATCACTCAGCATGACGTCAGTCTGTTCGTTGAGAAAACAGGGAACAACGTTCTTCACTACCATGAAAGCATGAAAAGACAACTTTGTAGAAAAATGAAGTATGAAAGGGAAGGACATTCTAGCATTGTGAAAGGGGCAGAACTTGGTAGAACTGAGAACACTGTAAAACTGTGGTTTGTGTCCCTCCACTGTTTTTTCAGGACTTCCACCGTCATGGAATTATTTCACCCTTGAGACAAGCAGAGACAAAAAAATTCTCAATCTGTACCAACCGTAGTTTGAAGAGTGTCAACCAGTGACCATTTTAATTTAATCTAATCATTTTTCATTAAACTTTCTAGAGATCTTCCAGGAACCTCAGTTCAGAATGTTTTAGACACAAAAATGCTGTTTTTTCCAAAAAAATGTTTTTTTAACTTGTTATAAATTATAGATATCTGGTTTTATAGGAAGCTATTGGGGTAAATCAGGCTAGAATCAGTATTGGAACACAGTCTTGGAAGGGAAGAATGGAAGATTTTGTGTATGTTGATGATATCAAAATTCAGGTGTTTTATAGGCAGCAGAATTCTTTACAGGGAAACTAATTTTGTCTTTAAATTGATACCTGAAATGATGAACTTGGCTTACTGAGATTGTAAAAGGGTCTGCTTGACCTTTAAAGTTAGTATTTTATCTGAAATTTCAAAAACAAATGCCATTATAACACAGTCTGTGCTTGTAGGTGAGGTATAGAACAAAATATACATGTACAAGAATTACTCCAGAATTTCCCCTCCTTCAAGGAAGCATTTGTGCATTCTCCAAGGGTGTGGTCGTTTCTAATTTTGAGCCTGGCTTGTGTGTGCTAAGATAGCATTCCCACAACGTCTTGAAAGAACCGTGTGTATATATAGATGCACATCCACATGCCATGCCTGGACCTGTGGCCAGTGGTCTTGACAAGGATCCTGTTTTTGCACTGGATTATGTTTTGCATTTCCAGTTTCTTTCATTTAGAAACTGTCAGCAGACTGTGGGATTTTGGGACAGCTACACTTATTGTAAATATTTCTCAACAACAGTTCCTAGGTCAATGGTTTCTACTGGGGATATCCTCTCCCTGCCACTAGGAGGTGCCAGTCAGAAGAGTTTGAAAGCCTGTGCTACATGATCATGGTAATTCTGTGCACTGGTCTGAAGAGCCACATGTCCCTGTCCATATCCTTTTTATGCTAATGTAGCTTCACATATCCTTGTCCTGTTTTGTCAAAAATGTCAAAATTGGTTTTGGATCAGCAGGAAAAATACAGAGTGTCCACCAACAAGCATTCATCGCAACAGCTCTTGTTCTCTCAGTGGTCGTGTATTAGCATAAGAATAGCGCACCACATAATCAGGCGGGTAATGGTGAGGAATAATTTATCCTTTTTCAAACAAGAGGTCCCTTCATTTGATGAATACTTCAATCGCTTGTACACCATGGAAAACAAGCCCTATATTGGAATTGAAGACAAAGGAGGCCTTGCAAATGGGCAAGCCTAAGTAGCCTGATCATGTCCTATCATCTGTAGCATTACTGTATGAGGATAACTGGTCATCTGTTCAGTTTCCACAACTTGGTGTGAAACAGATGAAACATGAAATGCAATTTTGGGTTTCGAAGCTTCCATTCATGCTTATTTGTTTTACACCAAAACCTCTGCAGTCCTCAAGTTCTCGCTCCTCCACCAGTCATTTCTGGCCTTCACAGCTCCATAAAGCGTTGGTGATGGACCAACGCTGGAGGTCCATCACCACATGCAGTTGTCTGTGTGGAGTTCCCATTAAAAAAACAAGGAAAGAGAAGAAAACATGGTCCTGGTGACTCATCCTCACTGCCGCGTGAGTCGCACACTGAAGCCTTCGCAGCACTTGGCCACGCTTCGGAAGAAAGGAAGGACGATGATGTCCAAAACGCTGCTCCACAGAGTCTCCAAGCAGCCAGCGTTGATGAAGATCACCTTAATGCATGGAGTGAGCAGCCTGGAAGAGAAGAAAGGAAGAAAGATGGGTATAACTGAGTGAGGGCAGTATTTTTTTTTATCAGTGGTCAATGTCACCTGACACTTTCAAAGGTTTGGAGTGCTTAAGGTTAAAACACTGAATCATTTTCCTTCTACAGGTTATTAAAAATGAATTAAAATTTTAAAATGCAAGTGTAGATCTCCTTCTTCTCTGTGCAATTTATTGAAAAACATTTCTATATGAGGCAAAACTTTGCAGTTTTACGTGAAGATTATTCACTATTGATGCAGATCTCTAATTTGACAATGATTCGATTCAATTTTGATTTTTTTTATACCAGCAAACTGAGAAACTCTGTTGTCCAATTTGAAATCAAATTTTTTTCTGTTGCCCACCTGGAACTTTAATTAATGAACCCACAACTTTGTAATCAATCATGATGTTCACTGCCAATGATGAGCTATAAATTGTGTTTCAGATCAAACATAGGTTGCATAAATGTTAGATCCCATGGCTTTGTTTTATTTTTGTTCTGGTTACTTTATTAATGTTAATATATCATAATAAATATGTGATGGCAATTTTAAAACATAACCTAACAACAACATTTTTAAAAAATTAGGTGTATTTATTAATCATAAATTACATCTAGCAACTCAAACGCAGTCCTTTCACAGACCAGCAGGGGCCCACACTTTTGGTTATGGTACTTTATAGGGTGTATAATAAGATAATACAGGGACAACTAATGGTGAAATTGAATGCACTGATGTGATTTGATGAGTTATTTTTATTTACATTGTATGGTTCGTATCATATCCTATACCAGTGCACAACATCAAAAACAGTACCATAAAAATACCAAGTTATGGTAAACTGGACTGGGTTATGTAGGACAGGAAATAATGCTATGAATTCATATGATTTTCATGCATATTATACAGAGTTCGGATGCAGCACAGAAACCACAAAACAACTGTATCTGTAGACAGGGATACTGTTGAAAAATACACAGACGGCCCTTCTAATGAATCCAGCAGCTTCAAGGTACCCTATTGCTAATGCAGGTTATTCAGTTGTGAAAATCCCCATAGAAAAGCACTGGTAGAGTAGCTCTATATCAACACGCTCCATCCCACAATTTTGGGATGAGTTGGAGTGGAGTTTGTGAACATATGTACCTGACCTCACTAATGCCAGCAAGCCTCACAGCAATGTTCCAACATCTAGTGTAAAGCTACACAGACATATCGACTCATGTATTGCCTCTTGTCCACTGTAATTGATAAAAGTACACAAGGATACTTCATGTCATTCAAAACTCAACGTATCCTTACAGAACCACAGAAGCCTAATGAAGTATGTGTGTTGGCTGTGTTGCATAGTAATGAGCTTCGGAGTCTAAAATGTTAAAACCAGCTCACTAGTGTGGGATGAGATAAACTATGCGTACCAGATGTGGAGGCAGCTAAGGACTGCGAAGAGAATCCCGGCAAGGATGGAGACAGGCACGGCCAGCAGTGCGGTGATGATGCGGTAGAACCAGACCCGGGACACCTCAAAGAGCGCATGACTCCAGATCCACACCCGATCTCCACTACGCACCGACCCCGGCTCTGCTATCACATCCTCAAAACTCACCTGAAAAACACACAGCACTTACACCTCAGGCAGGCTGTGCTTTTGACCCCAGTTTAATAAAGGCCAGCTTGGGTGGTCTTCAAAAGGCCACATGTCACCCCACTGCTAACTGACCTACATTGGCTGCCTAACTGTATCTCATGCCTACAGAGTGACATCTGGGTCTGCGCCCAGCTACCTCAACCCTATCATTCAGCCTTATGTTCCTTCTCGCTGTCTGTGCTCCTCCAAGGAATCTTCTCATTCGTACTTCCCCACTGGTGGAATGAGCTCCTGAGCAGCAAAATCCCTCTCTGACTTCAAGAACCTCCTGAAGACTCACCTGTTTCCTCTCCTGATGCTCTATCTATCTTCTTGCTCTAAAGAATTTTAGTACTTTAGCAATGTCATTTGTGTATTGTTATTTATGATTTTTGAGGGGGGATTTTTCCATTCTTTTGCTTGATCAGCCGTACTACACCACTTAACCTCATTGGACGGCTCAACGCGCTTGGAGGAGAATCCCAACGCGCGATTCTTTTGGGGCAGCTAACATAAAACCGTGCTAGCTAGCATCATGCTCTGTGACGGGGGAGAGGGAAGACCACTCAAAGAGACTAGATCTAGCACCACCAGAGACTGAACGTGTGATCTTCCAATGATATATCAGCACTTTTGCAGTTTTGGAGCCGTTTGATTAATTTTGCAATGACTCCCAGTTTGATATGGATTTGATTTTGTTGTAAACATGGTAAACTTGGGGAACATGGTGTTTATCCACTATGCTGTCCAACCAACTAGCCATCATTGCCCTTTTAATCTTCTTTTACTGATTGTCTGATTTTATTTTTCTTTTTACTTCCTACTATTTTATGGTTGGTTCAGTTCTCATTAAAAACAAATGTAAAAAAACATCCACAGCATGTTGCAGCGTCACTTATTTAATTATCAGTCAGTATTGTGAATGAGCGGCTCCTAAATTAAACCCACAACCTGATTTACAGTGCAAACTTTTGATTGACCATGCAGAATGACTTTAATGTTCTTTGACAAAATAGAACATTATTTTGCCTGCCTCTGTGGACTTTCCCCAACCACTTGTGGGCGGAGACTATCCTGAAAGTTCTTACAACCCCTGTAGTAGTAGGTTTTTTTAATGTTCTGTGTGACATAGAAACATCCCACGAAGCTCTGCATGACGTCTAACACCTCAAGGAACAACACAAACCAGGGGAGCTTTCATATCAGGACTTCTCTGGATGTATGATGACAATTTACCATTTGTTGTGCTTCCATACTACTCATTCTCTAAGGCAGGGGTGCCAAACTCCGGGCCTGGAGGGCCAGTGTCCAGCACAGTTTGATGGTTCTCCTCCTCAAACATATTCACTAAACCTGACAATTAACTGGAGAGGTGAGCCAGGTGTTTCTGAGCCGGGAAATCACCAAAATGTGCTGGACCACATCTGGAGTTTGACACCCCTGCTCTAAGGGTTAAATCAGTGAGGGCGGAGACTGGTTTAATACCTTCAGGCACTCGTTGATCTGTCTGGGGTCTCTCTCGTTGAGCAGCGGTCTGGTGTCACTTTGTGTCGACTCCATGTCCTCCTCCTCCTCCTCCATCACCGTCTCCAGCTGCACCTTCCACGGCTGCTGACCCTCGCTGTCCACGCTGTCTCCGTCGTCCCCCAGGTCAATCTCCGTCTCTACGCCGCCCGTGCTCCGCATCATGGTGCCGGCCGTAAACCCAGGGGCCCCAGGCCTCCAACCACTCACTGAAACACACACACAGTGACTCAAACACACTCTTTGCTCAGATCAACTATTGAGTGCTCAGCAGTGTGAGTTGTGTGGCTGGGCTGCTCAAGTTGAGGGTTATATTAGGAAAGTGAGCATGCTCTTTCCCCAGAATTCCCCAGCAGGCCCCATAGGGAAATCTGAACCCCCCCTTCTGCCACAGGAGCTATAAATACTTCAGGATGGGCCACCACTTGTTCAATACAACTCCACTTCACTCTGATCCACCCCTGTCTAATCACAAAACTTCATCTGTTCTCTTAAGATTAACCTCTAAAGGCCAGAGTTCATGTTGAAATTTTATAAACCGTCTGAGATAAAGCCTGTATATACTTTTGACTCTAGCCTATACCCTTTTAGCACTATGGATTCCCTGCTAATGAATTTGAACATTAAGACTATAGGTCTGATTTAGTATTTGAATTTATCAGTCTTGAATTTTTTTCTCCATAGATTATTATAGTTAATTATAGACTGTACTTATACATAAGTGTATATAAATATATGTGTGTG
>JBBJLR010023124.1:0-13036 GCA_037577145.1 Brachypetersius gabonensis
ACATATATTAAATGTTGTTGACATACATATAGATGGACATATATATTAATGCTAAGCAACGATTGCAAGCTGCAAAGAGGGACCAACTCCATATGAAATCTATGTAACTGAATGCATTGTTATTAAAGTCACATTTGGTTTAATGGTCAGGCGTCTTATGGACAAAAGTAAGTGGAGCACTATACATGTTAACTTTCCCAGCCCTACACATACTTTGGTATAAATATGTACAATTAATAACTGGATGAAACAGGGTGAAACTAACAAACAAACAATAGGAATAATACATGAGTAATAAGAGATAAGGATGAATAAAATAGCATGTCAAGTGTATAATAAAGCTCCAAAAAGCTGAGATGTTTTTACTGCGCTAATATGTAACGAGTGCATAAATATCGTCAGCTGTTTTGTTTACTGTAAAACTGACACTTCAGACACACCCACTGAATACTACTCTCACCAAAAACAGAAAGGCTCAAACAAGGGATGAGTGTGGACAGGTTCAGTGGCTAATAAAGCTAACAGCAGACGCCCTGGTTCATTTTTCAAAGGTATGTCTCCCACCCCCTCCCCCCCACTCCCCACCCCTCTCTCTATCTCTCTGTGTGTTTTGTACAGCAATATGGACATTTATTTACTGTTTAGAGATTTAAAAAACATTAGATTTTAGCTCTTGTATAGGATGAGATTAACAAAATCAGTATGGCTGAGAATATCAAACATATATATACATCTGATTAAACGAGAATATAATGGGAGAAAATGAAAAATGGCCTGTCACTGTTATTTTTCAGTTGACTGTACGCTGTTCATCAGGATGTGTAACACTAAGGCAGTCGTCCTGCTCTTCCTCTTTGGTAAAAGATTTGACTATTACATATTTGCCTAAATGCAGCTCCAGATCAAAAAGTGATCCATCTGTCTGTTGTAATCTGCTGGGCTTTTTACAGTAATGTGAAACTGAAAGATGTCTCGGCACAGTGTTCATTCTTGGCGTCATGAAATGAAAGCAAAAGCAATTGCATCATTTAGTCCCGGACTATTTTGAATTTGTGTATCTCCACTGTCCACACTTTACCACGAACAGTAAAGAAACAGATCGACGTATTCATGACTTTGTTGAGTTCTAAAGTTCTTTTTTGATAGGACTGGATTGAAATTTGTCTCCAGTGCTTCTAAACGAGCCCAAGCTCTTTTATACTTGTATAATATTTATGAGATGTAAGTTCAGGCATGAAAGGAACAGGTTGATAATTAAATTGTCAGTATAAAAGTAATCAGTGTGGCTAAATGATCATTTGGTTGTTCTAATCTCACACTTTTATTGTCTCATTCCCTCTTTAGTGGTGGTTCCAATTCTGGGGGAAATAAAGTTCCCAATGCTCTCTGAGGAAATATCTGGTAAGATCTTTGTGAGTTGCTGGAATCTGCTTTCTGTCTGGACCCCATTTTATACAGGGGTCATGCAGCTTCTTATGCATTAAAGCAATACAATTAAATGTAGTGTCCTCCCTTACCCCAAACAAGAACAAGAAACAAGAAAACCCCCTGGTTTCACATAGATCGGAGAGTAAGCACATAATAACAGCCAGAATACTCACAGTACCGGAGAAGAAGGTGAAAGTGAAAGTGACCATTCTGTCATACGTGAAGACACCACAGCACACAGTGTGAACAGCACCACATTCAACCTCTGCATTTAACCCATTCACCAAGTGAAGCAGGGGGCAGCCAGGAACACAGCACCCGGGGAGCAGTGTGTGGGGAGGATACCTTGCTCAGGGTATCTCAGAGGTGCCTAGAGGTCTTGGGAATCAAACCCATGACTTTCTGATTGCAGGGCGAACGCCCTAACTACTAGTGAGAGTTGATAGCAATACATAAAACTCATTGACTGAGCGCAGACCGAGTGTCTAACCGCACTTTAAATAGTCTCTAAAGATTACTTCCTGCCCCTAGTATGAATGACCTAACATAGTTTGGGTAAGCTGACTTGTTTGCGTGACATAGTTTGTGTCATCTGACCTGTGCACATGACAGGATCCCCCTCCAAGGCACCAGATGGCACCAGGCCCCTCCAACACGATTCCAGGATCTAACTGACAGTGTACACTGAGTCACCATTGATGATGCGAGGATTGGAAAGAGCAGGAGTCAGGGGATGCATTGGGGAGTAGACACCAGCATTGAGCCTGGAGCTGTGAAAGACTGAACACAGACAGAAAAGGGGAGTTAGGTGACTGTGTAGGTGGTCGAGCACCTCCTGAATAGAAGTTTTTAGTTCCCAGCGGAATGGAGCCAGGATCAGGTGAAGGAGGACAGGAGCAGTGGTGAACCTCTTTCAGAGCATTTCAATGAGTCTTAGCAGTCATACAAAATGGATGATGAGTAGGTTTTTGTGCAAGAGAATTGCTTCTCTTGCACAAAAACCGACACAAGGCCACTGTGTCCATTTTCTTGGGTTCCATGGCCATCCCCTGGGGCGAAATGACAAAGCCCAAAGGTGTACACCCACCAGCCCAGCATGTCACGCAGAATGCTATAGATAAATTGCTGGAAGACAATGTCAGGTGGGGGTAATGAGGGCTATCTTCCATTCGTCACTTTCATTGACACATATAAAGTTATATGCAATTCGGGGCCCTCCAACTTCTTCACAAAGTAGAAACCAGTGGCCGCAGGAGAAATGGAGCGCCTGATGATCCCATTCTCGCGGGTAGATCCCCACGTGTTGTGGGGACTAGCCACTGCCTGAAGTCATAAGCAGGTGACTAAACATGAGGGCCCCCATTGAAGGATGTGACCCGAAGTCCAGGATGTGGGGGTTATGTTTGGTCACCCAAGGGTGTATCAGCAACAGGGGGCAAGTGGTAAGTGTGGTGAATAGAAAGTGCATCTGTTGACGGAGGTGATGTAAATAGGTTGGGGTAGGAATGCCCTTGAATCGTTAAAAGTGGTGGATGCGGCATGTTGATGACCCCACTTTAGGAGGACCTGGATCACAAAGCAGTCCAGTGTGATGATGGTGGAAATGGATCCAGGTAAGCTTACCCTGCAACTTGGCATTTCCCGAACTTGGGCAAAGGAGACAGACAGCCCGGCGATGATTCACTTTGCTGAAGAGGAGCTTGGTCTTGCTGGTGTTCAGTGTGAGGTGGTGGGCCACCATTCAAGAGGAGATGTTGGCCAGACAGTCTGAGATGCGGGTTGAGGTCTGGTTATTGCTGGAAGGGAAAGAGAGAATAAGTTGTGTATTATTAGCATGGAAGTGATAGGAAAACCACGTGAGACTATTACATCCCCAAGAGAACCAGTATAAAGATAAAAGAGAAGCGGATAGTCTATGTGGAGCAGACTCGGTGCCTTGCCATGCTACCTGGTATCTCTGATCATCATGGTAGGATGCAAACCAGTGCCAGGCTGTGCCCGAGATCCCAAGGTTTGAGAGAGAGGTGGAGGATCTGGTGATCGAATGCAGAAAAGAGGTCAAGGAGGATCAGTGCGAAAGACAGGTTGGCTGATGTAGCCACATGAAGTTCTTCAGAGACGCTTCATTGGAGTGTGCCAGAAGCCTGTTTAGAGAGTTGATTCGGTCATACACTGCACGTTTTTGTTTAAATGCAGTGGTTAACAAGGCAATTAGACGCACCTGAACTGAATGAGCCCAGACATAAACGACCCTGCATGAGGACGAAGGGGCGTCGTGGAAGAGGCCTGGACATCAAAGCTTTTTTCATGGCAATATATAATTTTTTAAGCATTTTGGTTCTGAATGATTAAGAATTAACTAAATATAATTGACTAATATTGTCACATCTACGTTAATGTAAAATTAGCTACATTTACATATAAAATCATTTCATTAAAAGACTCATTTATGTTTTGTGTGTAGTCTGCTTAACCCATGTCTCTTCTTACAGACTGCATTAGAAAACAGTGCTCCAAGAAGATAGATGCCTGCCAGCGATACGAAGAGGCTCACCAAGTGAAAGGTTGACTTTAAGATGAAGTTTAACATGCCCATGTCCTATCTTTTTATAATTAGATGGTATTTTAGTTTTATAATAAGTATTATTTTGTGTAATGTGCCAGAAACAGTAATTCAATTGTTTATATATTTTATATGGTTATGATTTTCCAAATTCTGTTAACATGCTGTTTATGTGCAAGGGCACTTGTTTCCGTGTTTCAGGGTTTAAAGCTGAAGGCCGAATAGGCAGATATAATGAAGTACATTGTTTTTGTACATTTTGTGACATCATAAATCCAAATAATTAAAAACAGACTGCAGCTGTGTTTTCTTGGGTTGGCTTAAATCAAAAGAAAGAAGCAAGGCATTCTCATGCCGACAGGGGATTTGGCTTTGACGTGCCCCCTAGTGGACATAACCTTTATTCCTCCAGTTACTCATGTAACTGCTGTGCACAAACACACACACACAAGTGCACCAATTAGTCCAGCACTGTTGAGAATTAGTTTATGTCTTCTGTCTTACACCTCAAAACTGACACAGTTCTCTCTGAGAGCAGTAAAGGTGTGGTTTGAAGAAACAGAGCCATTTAAGCACAACTGTTTGAAGCTCAGTACAAATACACAGTTTAAGTGACATCACAAATCAGTGGTGAAAATGGTATGTTTCAAAGCAAAACTGCAAAAACATTCAACACCAAAATCATATATTTCCACACAGTGGGGGGATTTTGGTTTTTGACTGGGAGCCAATATTCCTGTTCATTATTTCTTACAGGTTGCATTGCTAAAAGCTGTAGAAGCGAGATGATGAGCTGTATGGATTGGATCGTCGAGGAGATTATGGCAGCAAGTGAGATATGTGTCTGTTCTGTAAATGTGTGCGTGAGAAAGAGATAGCTACATATTCTGTAGATTTAAGACAATTTTAATTTGCACCAGAGGACAATAAAGACGTTTCACACAGTTTAAATCTTCAATCTGAACTGAAAATAAATGTCCTTCCTCCACAGGGAAAGCAGAGAATCTGGGGATATCATCTGGGATCAGTAAACATCAAACTGGTTGGCACCATTGTTATTAGCAATATGTCCATTTTGATGATCTTTGTTCTTTATTGATCTTTGTTATAAGAAAAGTTTGAAGAAGTAACCCCATTCTCTTTACAACAGAGAAAATCCTTGAGGAACTGATAGATTCATACCTCCATTGTTTCGAGTATGCTAATCATCAGAGCACAAGCCTTTTCTCGGGTAAAACCATTTCACATCACACTAGAGTGGATGACAGTTTGTTGTGTTTTGCTGTTATAGATCAGTTAGATTAGTAGGTCAGATGATTTTGTGAAGAGACAGATATGTGACTACCCTGAATCAGGAATCTTTATGTTTAAATATGTTCTGTTATGTTCACTGTTTCAGGATCACTGATTGGTTATTTATGATCAAGATTGGGGAGGGCTTTAGTCCATCATATAAAACAGAACAAACACTAAACATTAGATGTATTTTCTTGCAGGGTGTCTTCTGGAAGATTCACTGGAAAAAGCTGAACCATACATCAACAGCTTCTCACGGCTCCTCAGGATATCAGAACCAGGTTTCCAGCTCCTGCATTTGCACTTTTCTATAAAAATTCTTTATATAATATATATAAATAATAATATTTAATATTAATAAAGGTATTAATATAAATAATAATACCTTATACAGTGTAGATTTCAATTTTAGAGAAACAATATTTGTTTTTAGACGTTTTATTCAACCTTTTAAGGTTTTTACGCTTTAGAACGTAGGTTTTATACTGTGATTATCTGTGTACAGGTTAGTTGTTGTCTACCTCAGGCTTCGATCACCGGTTTTCAAATATGAGGCGATCATTCTAGACCCAGCTTTCTGTGTCATTTTATAATGATCTTTATTCTCAGGGAAAAAAGGTACTAGCTGAGGTTGTACCCTTCCCAACCCCTCATGTTACAGTCCCACCATATTCCATTGCAATGACATGTTCTAAGTTTCACTCATTACTCCTCACCTCAGTTAGAGGATTTATTTTCCTCCAAAAAGTGAATGTAGTGTATATTTCAATTCCACTCAAGGTACCAAATTATTTATGGACCTTATAACCATTGCTGTACATGTCAAGGTGCATTTGCATTGTAAATGTATCCCTTGGTGAGAGATAATGTAACTGTACAGTACTCACTGCAGTCTCAGTAAAGCCAGGGATGTATTTCAGTACCAGGTGTGAATGCATGGTGCTAAAATCCTAACAGGTTACAGCACAGATAATACCCACATGAATAACGTCCAGGTGTAGATGGGGTTTATATTCACAGCTTTTCTGTGCACTGTTTTACAAATATGGCCTTGTATTTGAAATAGTCGGATGGTAGAAATAGGAACTTCTGCAGCTTTAAGTATCTTTATTAAATGTCAGCTCTTTTCTTAAGTTTTCCATTCCAGGTTTTGTAATATGCTGGATTAAGAAAGCCTGCAGATCAGCCATCAGCTGCTATGACCACATGGATGAGCACCTCTACACTATGTTGGGTGAGGGCTTCTGTTCACTCTACATTATTATTTACTCTCACTTACTCTCAATCAAGTCACTTTTCCATGATTCTGAACACAACCTGGCAGGTTGTCTGTCAATAGGCTAAATCTTTCCCTCCCGTCTGCCATTTGTTAACAGTAGACAACATAGAAAGGGAGATGGTGCGTGACAGGACAGGTAATTGTGGTCTTTGGTTTAAATTCAGACTTTTGCCCAAATGTTGAATACAACATTTTGCTGATGTTCTTTCATGTGTGCTTCAGAATATTTGCAGTGTCATCTGAAACGGTTTGCAAACAAGAAATGCTTAGAGATGTTCTCACGGATGTTTGGTAAATCAAACTTCAGATATTTGTTTTTGTTAGGAAATAAACAGCAATTAAGGTTAATCTGACTGTTGTACTGTTCTTTTAATGAAGGTTCTACTCCAGCTTTGCGAGCCCAATCAAAAGGTGGGTATGTTTTGAATTTTCCTCAAGGTAGGATGAAAGTATTTAAAGCTGGCTTTACATGGTGAAACTTTAGTTGCTTGAAACATAAATGAAACAACATTGCATTAAATTGTATTGTATAACTCACTTGAAACAGCTGGGATTGTCGTTTGTGGTACCAACTCTACATGAACATCACCGGCTTAACTTACCAGCCATGTGGGATATGATAGCTTCCACATTGAAACGCCTCAGTAAACATCTGGCACACAATCACAGCCACCTAGATACACACTGGCAACCTCCTTGTTTACATAGATATTCCAAGGAAAACCTGAGCGATCACTCTGCAGTTTTCAGTAAGCGCACTTTTCTAGTTACCCTGTTTGTCCTTCTATGATGGTTTCTGCTGTGTTGAATTAAGAACAGGTTAGATTGCTAACCCATGCTAGTCCAGCACCCATGGTCTAGATTTTGTATCGATTTGTTCTAATTCAGACAAGTCCATGGTTATGAGTCACACATTTGGACGAGCAAGAGCAATATGCTAGGACACTTTAGGCTATTGAATCCACAACCTACAGAAATTAAGCCTTTGCCATGATTAGATTTAGCTAAAATGACACCAGGTTAACAGATAATAGTTATTCATCTCTGGAGGGCCGCTTTACTGTTCACAGCTGAACTGAGAATGCACTTAGTAAATGAGTTGGTTAGATCCTTGACCACCGTCTCAATCTCAGTAAGTCTGAGATAAGCCCAAAATTAACATGCTAGCCTGAAAATCCTCTTTAAATCCAAATTTAAGATGTGCTGATACCCGATTTTGTGTCATTGTTTTATAAACTAATTATTCAGATGAGTCCATGTTCATTTTTTTCAGGCTTTTTCATCTGCTTCATAAATGAGCTGATTTTAGCAACAGCGGCATGCTAACATGTGGAGGAGGATTACCCCAAGACAAGTTAAACCTGATCATCTCTTTGAAATATACACTGGTGTAAAAGATTGCTTTGATGAAAAATTTAATGTACACATTTATATTTGTCTTTGTCTGAAGTTTGGTGGCTGGTAGCTTAGTGGTTTAGGAGGTGTTTCTGCAATCAGAAGGTCATGGGTTCAAATCCCAGGACTGCTAGTGGCACCAACAAGGTACCCTTGAGCAAGGTTTCATCCCCACACGCTTCTTCCTGGGCGCCCCTTGTTGGTAGCAGCCCCCTGCTTCACTTGGCAGATGGGTTACATGCACACTGTGTGGTGTGGTGTCTGACTATAAGGGGCCCCTTTACTTTTCACTGGAGCTTGCAAGGCTAATGTAGCAATCAACTAACTAAATTAGCGACATGCATGTTTGTCTAATCATCACACACTTGCCTCAAATGTTGTCTTATTTCATATCGACTTCCTTATGTGTTTTCTGACCATATATCAAATTCTTTTGTCCTAAACATGCTCAGTGCTATGGAAGCATATTCTCACAATGATATTATAATGTGAAAATATTACATTATAACGACAAATCCTATCACGTTATAGCATGAAAATATCACTTTAAACCGCGATGTTTCTCGTAATTACATAGTAATGTTTCGTGTTATAATGTGATACTTTTTGGTTGTACCGTGAGGAGTTGCATGTCAGCAAATAAAACAGTCAAATGGCAAATTTACACGAAGTGATCAAATTCTACTTCGTGCTTGGGATCAGACATGGAGAGATTCTGCTCCTGCTGACTAAGGTGGATGGTTTTGTAATAATAACAAACAGCGATCCCAAAATCAACATATAATTTGATGTTTTTGTTGTTTGTTTGTTTTCATTATAATCTGGGATTATATTCTGCCTTCCTTGTAACAAAATGGGGCCAACAATGAAATCCCCACCCAATGTTAATCACTAGTCAAAATCTTGTGCTTCGAATGTGGATTATTTTAACAGTGTATTGTTTTAATTGGAGGAGAAAATGAACATTGTACATTAATATTTGTGTTTTGTGAACATCTAAAATATTCAAAATTAAAAATGACAATGTTATAAATAGTTTAGGGATTTTTTAATATTCTTATGAAAAGAGAACAAGAAACATTCATATTAAAATAAAATAAAAGAGAAATGTCTTAATTCTTGATGTGGTTTTCATTGGTGGTTCATGCCTCATCCTATGAATACACAATGGAGAAAACAAACTATTTTCTGCCAGATGTAATGTTACCCACTCTCTCCCAAATAAGAGCAGGCATGAATGCAGGTTTCCATGGTGCGTTTTGACTTTATTCAAGCAGCACAAAACATAAACTGGCCAACATAAAGTACACAAACACAAAAAACAATCGAAGCTAACATAGAACCTTAGGTTTGGTAAGGGCCTTGGTAACGGTGGACCAACAACTTTAGTCCACCTCAACTGAACTAAAATACTGCTCTTCTCTAACAGTTCCACCAATCCCATAACACCCGTGCTTATCCCCTAACTGAACACAGGTGTATATGATGAACCTAATTCTCACACCAATAAACTGAAATCCTAGGACGACCCTAGGTCATCCTGCACATAACCCCCTGAACCCTTACACCAGATCAAATGACTGTTTGTCACGGGTGCTCCCGTAATCCCATGAGGTTTGAAAAGAGTCCAGGGAGCAGCCATGCCTTTCTTGGAAGTGCTTTTTATTAAACAGAAACAAAACTGAAAACAAAACCTGGCTCAACGGCCGATACAGAGATTCAGATTCAGGATTCAGGAACATGGACATGAACGTGGCAAAACGCAGAACAGACACAAGAACAAGACAAACGTAACGTTAATGAACCGACAGAGAATGTGAAACAAAACAGAACTTAAATACAAAACCAGAATACACAGACAACCAATAGACAGACAATACGTGTCACCCTGAGTACTCCTCAGCTGAAACCTATTTTACAGGCCAGGAGCACTCAGGGCTTCAAAATAAGAGTCCCAAAAACCCCATAATAAACAAAACCCCAGCTCCACCTGGTGGAGGCTGCCCGAACCGTGACACTGTTCGAAACAATATTCAGTTTCACATTGAAAAGGAAGGTAAGGTGGACTTATTTCATAGTAGTAACATGCAAAACAGACATCACAATAGAACAATGTGTGTCTACAAATACAAACCACACTCTATGTCTTGTGCTCACTGCTCTATGTAAGTAACAGCTTTAACAGAAACAGGCCTGTTTTGACAGGTTACAAAACTGTATTTTAAATTACACAAATAGGCACAGACAGGCATTTTAATGCTTCCTCATACTTGCTAAACATTAGTCTCAAAAAATATAATACTGAACTGGCCAATACTCTAATTGTAAACAAATTGGCTTTTTAAACAAAACTACATAAATGGTAGTGCAGGGTCAACACTCCCATCACAGGCTGAAATTACAGAGGTGGGTAAAAAGCTCCTCTGTGGCAAGGCCCCGAGGGTGGATGAGATCCATTGGATAGTCGAATCTCGCATCCAGGAGGAGCAGTGTGGTTTTCATCCTGGATGTGGAACGGTGGACCAGCACTATACCCTTGGTAGGGTCCTGGAGGGTGCATTGGATTTTTCCCAACCAGTCTACATGTGTTTTGTGTTCCTACCTATGGTCTGTGGGTAGTGACCAAAAGAATGAGGTCGTGGATACAAATGGGTGAAATGAGTTTCCTCCGTAGGGTAGCTGGGCTCTCCCTTAGAGATAAAAAGCTCAGTTATCCAGGACAAGTAGAACCGCTGCTCCTCCGCATCGAGAGGAGCCATTTGGTTAGGATGCCCCCTGGACACATCCCTTGGGAGGTGTTCTGTGCATGTCCCACCAGGAAGAGACCTCAGTGAAGACCTAGAGCACACTGGAGAGACTATGTCTCTCGGCTGGCCTGGGAAAGCCACGGGATCCTCCTGGAAGAGCTGGACGAAGTGGCCGTGGAGAGGGAAGTCGGGGTTTCCCTGCTTAGGCTGTTGCCCCCACGACCCGACTCTGGTTAAGCGGGAGATAATGGACGGATGGATGGTTTCAGATAAATATATCATTATCTAAACTATGCTGAATATATAAGAGCTTTCAGCCGCCAGTATACTGTCCATTTGAGTGAGCAGGCCCGGGTAGGACATGAATGCCCATGGCAATTCTAGACATGGCTCACAGGTATGAGCTACTGGTCTTTGTGCCAGTCCATCAACTGGCGTGAACAGGATCTCAATCTTGCTAACACAGATAACATCTGAACCTGTAACAAACCTTAACTTTCTTATGAGTCCTGTGTCATCTAGTCCCCTAATGCATTGTTGCAAAAAATGAAAGCTCTGGTTTTCTGCTTGAGTCACAGATTATGCTTCCAGCAACTTCAAGGACTTTTTTGTGGTTGACTTTTTGTCCTCATACATTTGTAGGACATCTTGGGGACATTCTTCTTTTAGAGAATGACTGCCAATTATTTTTTCTTGATGCATATCTTGGTTTTTGGATCAACTGCTTGTGTGCCACTTTCAGAAGGATGCCTTTCGAATTCCCTTTTGTTCAAAGTGCTGTTACATCCAAGCAGTCTAAAAGATCAAAGTCTTCCTCTGATAGATCTTCTTTTAAGGCAGTTATAATCAGATCTCGGTCTGTCTGACTTATGTACAGCAAAAGACTTTCAAACAACACATCATCTGAGACTTTATTCTCACCAAAAGTAAGCGCCACTGTAAAAGTAGGAGCAAGGCGGCAGGAAAATTATCCATGGTCTTGAAATGCCTTCTGAAGAATTCTGCCAAGAGCATTCCACTCTTTTTCCAGCCATGTAGGAGACAGTAATGTGGTCCATTAATTGAGTCCAAAATGCAGCGTACACATTTCTTGAAACACCCTCTGCATCCGCTCCTTTTTCATCTATGTAAGTGCATTTCAGGGGGTGTTTGAGAAGTGCTGGGTCTTTGGTGCATCTGGTGAATCATCTCCTCTAGGAGATTGACACTGTGAAGCTTAATAGTGACACACACAACATCATATGAAGCTGTAGAAGTGCTTGCCTCGTCACCTACAGATGCTGTATCTGGAGTAATAAGAGCGGTGCTTGTTGGGGGCGGTGTAAAAATTTGATGACCAGCTCATTTTCTTCAAACTGCAAGTTTGACTGATGTATCAAGGTGTCATACAGTTGACAAACAGGTTCTCCAAGAACAGTGCCAAACGTTACCTCAGATGTATCAGATGCATCTGTTTCATCCAAGTCTGATAATAGGATGACAACAGTTTCAACAACCTGTGTGTTTTCTTCAAGTGTGTCTGTTTGTTGTGCGTCATTGACTACAGCTAATTCTTCTTCACCACATTCTTTATCATCCTCATTTGTCTCTTTGTGCTCAGCTAAATTATCCCATTCTTAATTCAGTGTATAGTTCCCCAACTGTAACGTCTTCATTCAATACAGACTCCTCCTGATGTCATGACTTCCCAGTTGGAGAATTCTCAAATCTTCCCAGTTTACTTTTTCCATTTGGGAAGAACAGGTCTTCAGCATATTATAGTATGTCAGGTATATACTTTGTGGACATCAAGGCTCCTGGTCCTTCCTCCTCTTCTTTTTCCAACTTGCTTTCCCTTGTGAATCCATCCCAACTTAACTTTTCTGGTTGTTTTTTCAACGACCCTGCAGTAGTCTGCCTAGTCACAGATGGACACGAGCGGGAGTATAGAGAACTAACCTGGGACTGGTGCTATCAGAACTACCTCCAGATTAACACTGGAAAAACCACTGGTGGTGGACGTCCACAGGGACAAAATCCTCCACTTCAAACATTGAACATCCAGGGTATAGACATTGAGGCTGTGGAGAGCTATAATAATAATAATAATAATAGGTTACATTTATATAGCGCCTTTCACAAACCCAAGGGCGCTTTACATAGAGTGCAGGGGGGAAAAAACAAAAAAAACCACAATTTTGTTACAATGTTACGGAATCAGGTGGAAGAGAAATGTTCATTGAAGAGAAAAGTCTTGAGATCGCGTTTGAACGAGGAGATAGAGCAGCAGTCACGGAGGGTTAGCGGAAGAGAGTTCCAAAGTTTGGGGGCCATGACACTAAATGACCT
>JBBJLR010023133.1:0-13036 GCA_037577145.1 Brachypetersius gabonensis
TATATATGGATGGTTTGGCTACAGTTTCTTCATAGGACAGCGGTGCTGGTAACAGACTGAGGAAGCCAGTTAGAAATCATAAGTGCCCAGAGAAATTGCTACCGGAAACATTACAAAAACCTACAATCTACTCTGTTGCTGCTTCTATAAGCAAGGAAAAATGAAAATAATATTTAAAACCCAACACACCACTGCTGACCTTGTATTACACCAATTAATTAGAGTCCTGCCTTTAATAGCACTAGGTGTAAACGTCTGGGCTGAATAGCTGAACACACATTTTCTCTTTGCTTTTTCGTCTTTGTTTTCTTTACCACAGTCAGCTTTACTACTCATGAAGCTCACTGGTTATGGGGGGCTTTGAGGCCCAGGCCCCCCAGTAACTACACCCCTGGGTGGAAATGTAAACAAAGTCATTTAGGTCTGATGCGAAGGTCTGACTTCATGAGCCCTGGCTGGAAACATTTACAACCACTGCAAAAAAACAAGTTCTTAGGCTTCTCTCCAGTGATACCAAACCTACTCTGAATGGCTTTGTTCTCATCTCACATCTCAAATTATGCAGAGATTCTGAAAAAAAAGATTTGTCTTTTTTTTCAAAAACATGTGCGCAAGTTTACCTGGAAAGAGCACATGAGAGTTTCATCCACACTCATCATGCCTCCTGCGTTGTCGAATTCTCCGCAGTAGTTTGGAGCTGAGAACAGAGTGACCAACTGCCTCTTAGCAAAGAACTCATAACCATCCTCCACCACCTGCAATAACACACATACATACACACACATACATTAATAAGCTGCAATGGTAATGTCTTATGAATGAATGTGCTTTGTTTAAAAAAATTAACCGGTTGTACCGTTTTTAGGAATTTAAGAACATAAACGCAGGTACATATAAAAAAGTGTACTAAGATTGTACACGGTCCAGTTGCTGAAACTAATGCAGCATTCAGGACCAGGTGGGAAGTCCTTCTGAGTGGCCCGCAGAGGTTTTCCAAGAGACTCAACCTGGAGTCTGAGTCAACCTGGCAATGTGTTTTAAGCTGTTTTTAAGCGCTAAGAGAACTGAGGGTGAGCAGTAGGTTGGTGGTTTAATGACCTGGTGCGCTCTGCAGATGAGGTCCAAATCGTGACGGTTGAGGAACTTGCTGACCACGTCAGCTCCGAAGGTGAAAGACACGCCGCGGTCGTTCTCCCCCCAGCCCTGGACATCTTTATCCGGGTCTGACCACAGCAGGTCACACAGCAGCCCTGGACACCGCACACACAATGCACAGCAGAAATGAACAATGTAAACCAAAGCGGTAATACATTTACAGTGGAATAAGAGACAAATTATGAAAGTGAGATCTTTTTGAATCTATTAAAATCAATATAAATAAATAAAAGAGAAAAGTATATGAGAGTTGCTGGCTTGCTGAGTGCTCACCTGTGTCAGGTACGTCTGTGGGCCTCATGATCCGTCTGATCTGCTCCATTGACTGCAGGTCCGGAGACAGGCCTGAGTAGGACATGCAAGAAACACCATTTAACTAGTTAAACATGCTTATACCATTACATCAATTAAGCCAGTTCAGTCAACTGTTAATTGATTGAATTCATTAATCAATTATACCAATTGGGTGGTTATACTTAATATGTCAACGAAACAATCATGGCCATTTTTACTGTGTTTTTCTTCCATACTGTGATATTAATGAATGGAACACTTTATCAGGGAGCATCTCTAGCTGTGCTTTTCTCTTGACAGTAGGGGTGAATTCATCACATGTTGATGGATGGTACAGGAGGGTTTTTGGTTTAAGTAAAATGTCAAGATGAAGCATTCTTAACATGGTCAGGCCCAGGACTAGCTACATGTAGGTTTAAATTATGAATCAGTGACTGCTTGACTTGTCCATACCTGACTCGAGTAATGAACTGCAGCAAAGGCAGTTAAAAGCTTACGCTGTGACTCACCTCCGTGGCAACAGAATATTTTCTCATCAACAATGGCGGCAATGGGGAGACAGTTGAAACAGTCAGTGAACGTCTTCCACAGTTTGATGTTGAACCTGCGCTTGCCTGAAAAAACACATACATATGATCGGTTTTCTGAAAGAAAGCATATTTAAATTCAGGATTAGTGGCATAAATGGAGAACCATCCAACATTTCACAGCATATTGAAGTCTTTTAGCCTGTGCAGTTTAATGCTTTAGCCACCAGGTGGCACCAGTGTGCTTTATACTTCTTATCACAGCCTGGCTGCACCTTTGAGCTGATGATGCAAAAATGATCCCAAAAAAACTGTTGATCCCAGCAAAGTGATGATTTGGACAAAATTCTAATTTACACAATTTTCCACTAATCTCTACTTCAGAAACTCCTACAAATCATGCTATGATGCTAATGCAGCTGGGGAGTAATACAAGTATATACCCCACCAGTTAACACCGTGCATCACACACAACTGTCTCAAATTGCTAGACAACTTCAAATAGACTTGCTCATGAGGCTTCTGACACTGTATGCTAGCGTATGTTGCTAAAAACAGTAGTAGCTGTCATGCTGAAGCCTATATTTTGTCCAGTTTGAGATGCAGATGCGAGTGTGTGCTGATTAAGGCCTTTTGCACAGTGGTAAACTGGCACCTATACACTTCTGTTACTCTGTAGCCATTTTTGCCTAGTAGCTGAAGAGTAAAATTACATAAGCAAGCTTCAGATAAGCTATTTCATCCAGGATCAATCAAGTTCTCTGATTATGATACCAAACTTGGCTGAATCGGCTGCATTTGTACTGAGAAGATACTGTGAGCATTAGATTTTTGGCAAAATGATCAACAAAACAAATGTTAATGTGAGGCTACAAATGCTAATAAAGTGTGTGTGTGTTGCATACACTCATCGTAGAAGCCATAGATGCGGTTGATGGAGGCGCACTCGTGGTTGCCACGCAGCAGGAAGAAGTTTTCAGGGTATTTGATCTTGTAGGCCAGAAGCAGGCAGATGGTTTCCAGGGACTGCTTCCCTCTATCCACATAATCACCCAGGAAGAGGTAATTCGCCTCCGGAGGAAAACCTCCATACTCAAACAACCTCAGAAGATCAGTGTACTGACCATGGATATCACCTACAGATAGGGAGAGAGAGAGAGTAAGAGAGAGAGAGAGAGAGAGAGAGAGAGAGAGAGAGAGAGAGAGAGAGATGAGTGCTACTATTGTTTGCAACACTTGCCTGTGAACCCAATGAGCACAAATGTTGCCGGTTCAAACCCCCCACTTTCTACCATTGTGTACTTAAGCAAGACACTTAACCCTCACTTGGTCCAGGGGGACTGTCCCTGTAACTAATGATTGCAAGTTGCTCTGCATAAGACCGTCTGCCAAATGCCCCTTTAGTGAGATAGAGAGAGAGAGAGAGAGAGAGGGAGAGAACAGGGGTAGGCCAGTCGACAGGTGGACTGAGATTGAAGAGATAAGTGGAGGCAAACGTTCAGACAAAGTATAAAACAGGGAGAGAGAGAGAGACAGAGAGAAAAAGGCCAAGTAGATGAGAGAAGAATGAAAGAGCAGAGAAAAAAGGGATCGACTATGGGGGGTAGAGAGAGAAACAGTCTGTACACTGCTCTGATGAAGTGAGCTGAATGTGAATAAAGGTGTCAGCCACTCAAAGTCAATAGAGTCTGTGTACTCCAATGCCTCGCTGTACTACTGACCTACATAACACACACACACACACACACACACACACACACACACACACACACACACACACACACATCCCACTTCATTCTCCTATCAGCTGCTATGTGCAAAAGAAACAGCATGTAGGAGATAGCCCTTTGTTTTATTTACTGCGGTTTCGGTTTTCTGTGTCAGCGTGCAGCTACTTGTGTTAAGTCTATGGGGACAAGTCTGTTTTATCTGACAAATAACCACCTCCACAGACTGCAATCTATTCCAATTCAGCAAATAATCAGGTTGCCCTAAACACGTTTACTTGTTTGGCATTATAATGCTCTGTTTTCAAAGTCCCTGGATAATCATATAATCAGAGAATGCCAGGCCTGAAATAACACAGTGTCTTTGCAACAACACAGAGCCGTCTACACAAGCAGGATTTGAAGGCATTGAATGTGTGTCCGCAACACAAAGTCTGTCTTGGTTTTATATCCCATAATTACGTTGACTAATAAGAAATCTTATTTTGGTCAAATTTGAAAGGAAATAGCTTTATCTATTAGGTGATTTCACAGGATGCAACAAGATGTCTACTTCAAATATACATTGCTTAAGGTTTTACATAAAAAAATGTGCAAATGTTTATTTTATTTGAGGACATGTCATTTATTAGCTTAGCAATCGGTAGCCGGTGGTCTTGTGGGTAGCTGGTGGTGATCAGAAGGTCATGGGTTTGAATCCCATGACTGCAAGTGGCACTGAGTAAGGTACCATCCCCACAAAATGCTCCCCCTGTTGGTGGTTCACATCTTAATTTGGTCAATGGGTTAAATGGATTAAAATATAGAGAAAGTTTCACTTTTATAATGTTATCTTTCAGCTGGAAAACAGTGATGGTTTAGAAGATAGTTAGGTGATATTAAGTGACAAATTAACTAAATGCTGTTCAACGTTTCATTCCCAGAAATCTACACTAGCAGAGTGTAAAAGGAGGTTTGATGTTTATCTGTTCAGTTCTGCTTCCTGTGTGCTAAAGATACATTACAATGTAAGAAAAAGAGTATTTGTGACTATTCAAAACTAAAATTTTGAAACATCTGTCCAAAATAGGGCAACAAAACATAATTTAGGCTTCGTTCACAAAGTCATTTCTGTATCCGTCAAAAGCACATTGGCTTGTTGTGAGTAAGGCTCAGCCTCAGGCGCCCCGCCCCCACAAAGACAGACTGTCTAATATCTGCGGTAATCTAAGCTGGGCACTATTATCAGTTCTTTCAGTTGCATTCTTGCAGACTCTGAGCGTAGGCTTGGGTTTTATGTGTCTGATGATAACAGACTGAAAAGTTTTAATTCTTTAAAAGTTATTCAGGAGTTTTCTTTGAAGTAGCTTTTTGAAGAGATATGCTTGTGAGATCGCTCACTCTTTTGTTTCCTGTGGGCTCATTTTACACGCAGTTTTCAGATTCCCCTACTCTTTAATATCTTACTGCTAAATATTGGTCTGTGATTGGCTATTCTGCATGGCAGTTTAATTGCCCCTTCCTGTTTCTTGTCAAAACGAAAATGGGAAAATCATTATTTTTTACATTTTGGTTGAAAGAGGGGAAAAAAACGCAGAAAATTCTTGCAGGAAAAAAAAAAATCAATAACCTTAATACTATTCTATTGTCCATGAACATGAGAAGTTTTATTTCTAATAGTCATAAACGCATGTAATAGTGATGAAACACGCTCGCTGCAGTGAATAGGAATGCTTGTTCAAGCAGTTAAATGTGCAGCATCAGTGAAAACCCTGACCATTCTGGTGCTCTACTAAAGCTTATGACAGAAAGCTGCTCCTTCTGGCTGTTCTTTTTTACAGAGCAAAGCAGAGGAGGTGAGGTTTTGCTTGCCCTGTTCTTACAGATCAGAGTCCGGCTGCACAGACGACTAAATTGATTTGTTTCTCCTTCATCTTGTTCAGCATTGACGTAACTGACTGAAGCCCCGCCCCGGCTGGCTCCTATTGGCTGACGCATGGTTAGATCAGTGTATCCCCTTTCTGTGCAAGTGTGTAAAGTGGCCATCTGTCAAACGTAAACACGCCGCAGGACACAGTGTGTACAGTGTGAAGTTCATTCTCTGCATTTAACCCATTCACCAAGTAAAGCAGTGGGCAGCCAGGCACACAGCCCCCGGGGACGACACCTTGCTCAAGGGTACCTTAGTGGTGCCCCTAGCACAAGGGATTTGATCCTACAACCTTCTGATTGCAGAGGTACCTTCCTAAGCACTAGGCCACCAGCTGCCACCGAGGGACAATTGTTGTTTATTTATTACACAACAGTGCAATATTTGTATAAATGGCATTTGTTGGTGTCTGTTATCTGTGTTCGTGTTGCTCTGATTTAAATGAATAGCAAAAGGTGTGTTTTTGACAGATTACTAAACTGACAAAAGCATTCAAATTATCTGTGATTAATCAGACATGGTTCATCAGCCCTCCAGGACTGGGCCTTGTGCTAGACTCAGGTGACCCTGCTGAGAGACCCGGGTAGATGTGTGCGCGGCCGCTGGAGACTTGAGTGTGAAACTGACCGCAGATTTTGAGCGGGGCCTCCAGCTCCAGCAGAATGGGCTGGCTCAGGAAAATCTCTCTGGACTTAATGCACAGCCCCCGGACCTCTGCCTCCGTCATCTGCACAATCTTCCCTGGGCGACATCCTCGCACTGAGAGAGAAAGAAAGCCATAGTTTGATGATACAGAATAGAACACAGGCTTTAATGAAAAAGACAATGCAAAAAATTAAATAAACCTGGTTATGATTCTAAAAATAACAGCAAAATCTAATCAGCCATAGTGAGTCCCAGACAAATACCTGAAAGAAAATAACAAAAAGCTTATTTATTCACATCTCTGTGGTATTTAATGTTCACTTATTCACTAAACTGGCACCCAAGATCTTACATCACATGGATAATCCATGAGAAATAGATGGAGGAACAATTTGTATCTTTATTTTTTGTCGTTTTTTTGTGTTTTGTACATACATTGAAAGTACTGCCATGAACCAACTGTTATAAAGTGCATTAACCTACAAAATGAATCATCAAAAACCACTTCTAATATAAATAAGAGGTTTAGCCTTACGTTAATTGTACTAATGATTCTTCCGCCAGGCAATGCGGTCTTGCGATGCCAACTGGGAAAAAATTGTTTTGAAGTTTCTTCTTTTTTTTCCAAAATGTATTAATGTGCAAAAACCATGTATAATGTCAAGAAATGACATCTCTACAATCCTGCATTTTTCCATATCGAAGCTCTGTGTAAATATAATCAACCAGCCCTCCAGCTGCTGCTTTTTAAACAGTTGTTATTCAGCAGTTTAAGGAAATCCAGCACATTAGAGTAATCTAGCCAAGTCGAGAAGAATCAAAATCATGAGTCAACTGCTCTGCACCCTTGCCAAAAGACGAAACTTCTGAGTGGTGCAAACTTCCTGAGAACAGCAGCCTGAGGGAATGCAACACGTTTGATGTGAAGTCAAAGCAGTCGCAGAAATGAAAGGTCAGATCACGGTCAAAAGTAGCACCACAGTGTCAAATCTAGAACTTTTGAGTATTTTGTTCATTGATTGTAATGTAAATGAATGCAGTTTGGATGATGTCTGATGCTGCAGAATTACCCATGCGTGAAAGAGTGATTCTGGAATAAAATCTCATGGAGATAAAACAACAAACAAGCAAGCCTGACCCGTCATCTATAGAAAAGGCTTAAAATGAACTCATTCTGTGAACATTTTACAAGAGAAAGCACAATCAGCTCATCCTGAAACACTCGTCTGGAGAGGAGAAAATGTCCTTAGACATTGTTCAACTTGGTAAATGTTGCTGCAGCCTAAAGATGTCTAATATTAATAAACAATTTTACTATTATATCACTTGTTTAGAGCATAACATATAAACCATTTACACATTATTTTTCATTTAATTTCACGAAATTTGATTTCAAAAGGGTTTTGTGCGGCTCCATCATTGAGACATCACATGTTCGATTTTGCAGTGATGCCATATACACCCATCCACACGCTGGACCACTGCCTTCACTCTTTCTGGGTGGGCAAAGTGGTCCTCCCCCTCCCCCACCACTCAGCAGTTAAGTGTCATGTAAATGACACCAGTGTTGGTGTGGCTGGAGAGAGTGCTACCTAACAGGTGGAACTGGACTAGACTGGGGGAAATTGGGAAAAGGGTGAGAAATATCCCTGAAAGTTCTGTCAAAACATGTTTTTGTAACAGTTGCATTTACAATCATTTGAGGCTATCAATGATCAAAATATCTCTTTGTTTGCAGACCTAGCTGCAATCATCTGTCTGATTATGATCATATTTTTTTTAAACAACCATCTACTGGGGCCTAGTGGTTAAGGCATTGCCCCAGCAATCAGAAGGTTCTGGGTTTGATTCCCAATTGCTAGCGTCATCACTGAGGTACCCTTGAGCAAGGTACTCCCCCGGTGCTCCTCGTTGGTGGCAGCCCCCTGCTTCACTGGGTGAATGGATTAAATTCAGGGAAAGAAGTTCACCTGTGACTATAAGGGGGCCCCATTAACTTTATTGGCATTCTTTTATTCTCCTAAACAAAGAATATCCTGTGCTGTAGTGATAGTATATGTTCTTTCTCTTTCCCTCTCCCTCTCTCTTTCACGGGGACGAAGCTGTTTAATTGAACAACATCAGGGCGTGTTTTTTGTAAACAGCAGAGAGACCAAAATAGCACCAAAATGAGTTCCTCTTCATGGGCTGCTGGCCGATCAGGACGGACACTCGACTCCGCGGGCAGAACTGGAGCACTGCTGACAAATGATGGGTTTGGACAGCTAACCCCTCACAAAACAAAACGAAATAAAACGGACCAAACCCCCCAAACCTCACAAGTCTTTTTAAACCACTTGACACACTGTTAAAGTAATAATTAAGCAAGAAAAAACATATCACATATTTTCTTAGTTTTGCATGGTCAAACAACAAAACAGAGTGGCAATTTATACAAACACCCACACACCCACACACACACATACACACTATATATACATGTGTACATATGTATATATGTATATGTATATATGTGCGTGTGTGTGTTTATCTAAATTGCCACTTTCTTTTGACCATGCTAGTACTAAAGGAACATGTGGTATATATGTGTATACAGTAGGGCTGCACAATATATCGCAAATTTTCCGTGATCACGATATCAACATGCGCAATATCGAAATCGCGAAATACTGACTGAACTGCAATAAACTGTGTTTTTTCCAAAACTCTTCACCCAGAGCCACAGAGAAGAGGGCAAAAAAATCACTGGGCACTTCCTTCATCTTCTGTGCTGCTGTTACAGACTCTTCCTTTTTCTATTTTCTTCTGGCTAAGAACTTTTTTCAATAATGTTCAATGGTTCAAAAGTTTCATTGGAGGCATTAAAATGCTCTGTTTAAGTAAATTCTTTAAAAAAAAACATGTTGGAATGGAAATACTGCATTTCATTTTTTTTCTGCATAGACTAGTCAGCGTCAGGAGTATTTGTTACCAGCAAATCCAAAGCAGAAAAACATTAACACTATAAAGGCAGCACGTTTTTACTCACTTATCGCATGTGATATCGCCATCGCAACACTCAACAACATTATCACGTTTTCCTAATATCGTGCAGTCCTATTATAGGGCTGCAACTATCGAATATTTTTTGAATATTCTGTCGATTTCTTCATCGATTAATCAGATAAATCATACTTTTGTGTTTTTAAACAACTATATCAATAGTGAGTTATGCAACATGAAAGGCCTCTTAAAATGAGCAGCAATTGGCTGTTATTCCTCACAAAAAATGTTTTTATTCAAACAACACTTTTATTAGATCAAAACTTAAAACCTTTGGCTTATCGGCTTCAGAACTAAGTCCATTTAATCAACCTTTCTGTTTTTTTAATCAACCATGTATTACTCGAGGTGGTTTTAGCGGCTCTCTTCGTTTTTCACAGCCAGTGTGCGCCACTAACTTACAATAACAGAACATTGATCGTTTTTTAACTTATATTTTATAAAATATATTTTATATTATACTTATAAAATATATTTTCATATATGCCCGGGAGAGCGGGCGGGAGCAGGTGGGAGTGGTCAGAAATTCCGCGAGAGCGGGATTAAAACAATAGTCCCGCGCAGGGCTTTAATTCATGTCTTCTGGTCTGAGCTGTGTGCTCTTCTTTGGTGCAAAAAAACCCTACTCCCTGCGGCAAAAATAGCATGTTCCCTGGGTCACACGCCCCCTGCAGTTGGACTTCGGTGACGAATTAAAAGAATTTGCCTCGAACATTTTTTGTAATCGAATTATTCGAGTTACTCGAATAATCGTTTCAGCCCTACCTAGTATGTATATATATATATATATATATATCTATGGGGATGTGTGTACACACACACACACACACACACAGTGAATTGCAAGTGCAACACATGACATGACAATAAAATTCACCAAATGTAATTCAAGGACGCTGACAAGTTGACAAACACGTGAACATCCAGGCCAAGGTAGAAGACTCAAAGCAAGAGCCCCTGGCTGACTCATAACTTTTATGTGACCAAACAATGACTCATACATATCATTTAATTAAACACACACATTAATACACCATGTTCTCTATGATATATCTTTTAGAGCGCTGAAGCTCCGGGATAAACGCGGGTGGGCTTTGGATAGACGGATCAAAGAAGGAGAACAGACACCGAGGCATGGGAAAATGACGACAGTGGTTTTTAAAGCCGAGGGAACGCTACACCCGTTTTTCTTATCTCCGAACGGCACGTGCACAGGCAGAGAAAGCTGAG
Source organism: Brachypetersius gabonensis (assembly GCA_037577145.1). Classification (NCBI taxonomy): domain Eukaryota; kingdom Metazoa; phylum Chordata; class Actinopteri; order Characiformes; family Alestidae; genus Brachypetersius; species Brachypetersius gabonensis. The sequence continues at coordinate 10,530 of JBBJLR010023133.1, forward strand.
AGTTAGCCTGGCATTAAGTCACGTTAAGTCTACAGACCCTAGCGCTGCGCCGGGGCTTCAAATAAACTGCTACTTTCCTTCATTCTACACAGAAAAAACTTAAGTACAGACTCGCTGTCATCTGTGCAGCATACATGCACTAAACTCACACATTAAAGCAACTTGAGGGTTCGGCCAAATCGAAATGACACAAATTACTAGACATGTGTGGATCAGGTTACAGTGAGTGATACAGCAGAGACGAGGGCACAGTGCAGCACCTCAACCACACCGGTCGGGTTACGCTGCTATAGCAACCCGATCTCAAACACACAACCACAACACATAGCTGGGGCTGCATGATGGGGACAGAATACTTTACAGTCACGCAACTTACAGTACAGTAAGCGCATAAATGGTAAACCAGTAGTTAAAGACAGGTCTGCGTTATTTTTGACATACCTATATCTCATATGCATCGATGTGTAGTAATAATGTCGCATATGCATATATAATGTAATAATAAAAGAAACTAGCTGGGTCTGAAAAGTGCACTACATAGTAAATCAGCCGTTTTGTCAGAAATTCCAACCCACTAGTTAGTGCACTACAAAATCGCCACACGACATCCACACACATATACCATCATGCACTGCGGGTTTCTTTTAATGTGCCCTACATAGTGAACGAGTGCACTTTTCGGACACAGTCTACACTACTGTTATCCCGCGAAAGTCAAGAAGAACGGAGGAGATTCAAATGGAGGAAATTCAGTCACACTTGCACTTTCTTTCTCTTTCTCTCTCTCTCCGCGGAGGACAGTAGTGCATTTATTTGTAAGAATATGTATGTATCCATTTGTAAGAATAATTTCCCACACATATTATATATGTAATAATATTTCACTGCCGTCAGTGCAAAACCTTGTATCTCCAAATAAGTTATGGAAGTTGGGTCAATTATCATGAAAATCTGACACAGTGTGAATGTAAATAAATGGAGACCTAAGTCTAATCCCAAATCTAACCTTTAGTTGTAAGAACCAAATAGAAATGGTTTTGGTGAATTTCCAGTTATAAATAATGAAATTAAAAAATATATACAAAGTCAGAGGTGTTTTCTTCCTTTAGGCTAGCCCTGTTATTTCTAGTCCTTGGAGTGTATGAAAACAAACACATGCATTAACACAAACAAACAAACAGCAGCACTAAAATAAATCAGGCTATTTTAAAGCATGACTCACAGACAAGCTGTAGGACAAACAAGCAGACAACACGGGTAGCTACAAACACACGCACACACACACACACACACACACACACACACACACACACACACACACACACGCACACCTTTACCCACCCACACACCCCTACAAACACACACACACGCACACCTCTACCCACCCACACACCCCTACATACACACACACACACACACAAACACACAAAAAAACACACACACACACACTCAGCTGCAAGCGCATGCGTCCTGACACTCACATGTCCTCACACACACACACACACACACACACACACACACACACACACACACACACACACACACACCCAGCACTGCAGAGACATATACCAAGAAGACACACACACACACACACACACACACACATTCAGCATTGCAGAGGCGTGTACCCAGACGGCACACACACACACACACACCTCTACCCACCCACACACCCCTACATACACACACACACACAAAAAACACACACAAACACACACGCACACATGCGTCCTGACACTCACATGCCCTCACACACACACACACACACATTCAGCATTGCAGAGGCATGTACCCAGACGGCACACACACACACAGTTGCTATGGTCTCTTTCTGGTTGACCTTGACTTTGGGCTGTCCTAATTGAGCTGCTTTTACACCATCACCTCCTTTTCTGCGGCAGTAGGCTGTCCAATGCAGATCAGGGCAAATCTCCATGGCAACAGGATCAGGTGAAAGGTGAAGGGCGTGGCATAAACAGGTTGACTGACAGCGTTCTGTCAGTAGCCACAAGCTGATGGATAAACACCTTCCACGAAAAACACCATATTTATTAAACTATTAACAAAGTAACATGTTATGAACATCTTTTAATGTTAAAGTAACTTTTTGCAACTTTTTAGAGCAACAGCACACTGATCCTTTCACAAACTGTCATTCTGTAAAATCAGCACCAATATAAAGTAAAGTAGACAATTCAGTTAAAAACTGATACAGTTCTAAATAATACTACATAATTCCTACCAAGCTGAGCTGAGATCACTCCCCTGCAAAGAAAAGGACTCACTTGACTTGCTCTAATTTAGTGTTGCGCTAATTAGCATACATAATTAATTCCATTAAGCACAACTCAAATGATCAAAGCAACTGTTGTGTATGAAAGCACTGAGGAACTCATTTTCCACTGTGGGTGTTTCTTATGGAATGTGGTGGAGAGGGAATGTGTGTGTGTGTGTGTGTGTGTGTGTGTGTGTGTGTGTGTGTGTGTGTGTGTGTGTGTGTGTGTGTG
>JBBJLR010023144.1:0-13034 GCA_037577145.1 Brachypetersius gabonensis
GTAACAACCAACAATTTATACAGGAAAATAATGACTATTAACAAGGTTGCCCAAACTTTTGCATCCCACTGTATTTATAACAGTTTTGAACTATATGCCCCCCCCGACCCCAAATGCCCCAAAGGGGTAGAAAATGGATGGATGAATGGATAGAACTATATGCATACAACTATATCCATGGCATCATACTTTGCCTTGGAATGCAACTGAATGGTAGGATGAGCATTGAATGGTAGCATGATGCTGGTACAATAGTAAGAAAACCAAAATATTTACAGGTGCCTTCAATCCTAAATCAGTGACAATTTTGCCAAATGTTGTCATTCACAGGGAGAGTTTTGCAGGGCGGATGAGATGTCATAATGTGAATGTTTGGGAACCTTTGAACATTGTCATTACTATACTATCCAATACCTTACTGTACAATGTGAATGTAAATCTGAGGAGAAGGCTCTCCAAATACATGTTGTAGGCCTGCAGTGTGGGGACACAATCAGTGGAAAAGCCTCGGTACAATTCAAAGTGATGTGGGGCCCAGGAGAATCATGGTAGCCATGAAAGTCACTGGGAGGAAAAATAACTGTTTTTGCAAGGTTTTGATTAAACCCCCCTTTTCTGTGACTCTCTCTGGGAGTGTGAGCTTGGCACGACTTTAGATGTCTCACTTGGACACATGGCTGGGCGTGGACGTCGAAGGTGTTGATTAGACGTCATGTACGCTTAGGGAGAGAAGACATTGTGTGAATTGGGCATTCTTGACCTTGGAGGACACAGGGAGGTTTGATAAACTGCAAATGGCTCCCAGAACATTAAATATTGGGCTGTAATTACTGTAATATGTAGCCCTGTTTTTAAAAATAGCACAGCTGTACTTCATTCCATTCCGTTTCATCATGGCTCATGCTTTAGCTGCATGTATGCAAACCAAGATTTTTTCTTATATCTTCCCCATTATACAGTTTTAGCAAGGCACAACCTCACAGCTATGTGCCATTATATGCTCGCCAGTCAGTGTATTGATTTAAGCTTATAATTTTATAAACCTCTTGGTGCCTGACATCCATCTCTGACTGTAATATTACCAGGTAACATACATAGGGAAGCACTTTGCATACTAATTCTGCAGTAACCTGCAATACCCACAAGACAGAATGGGCCCTGTGCCTGGCATTGACATTGTGCAAAAACAACGCGATGAGCACTTGTGTCAGGGTTGCCTAGCAACCATGCCACTTGATTATTTATTGAATAAAAAGAAAGGGGTGTATGGGGGATTTCAGAAAAGTCTATTATCCATGTAAATTATTGGTATTTCTCCTATTTGGTAAGGTTGTCTCTCTCCCGGATTCTTCATGGGTATATGGCTTTATGGCTCTCAGGTCCTTATCTAAATGACAAGCACAGGGCTGAACTTAGCAAAAAGCTGGACTGAGAGACATAAGGACTCTTGACATTACCGGGAGAAGGAGTCAGTCCATTAAAACGAAACGTTTTTTACTATGCAAAGAGATCCTTCAGTCAATGACTGCACTCACTTTCAGTGTTTGAAACAGCAACATTAGCATAAAATAAACATGTAGAGATATTTAAAGCTGTCATTTGTATCTTCAAATAGTATTTACAGTAAGCAACCTGAAGACTATAAATCATGGGCTATTTAGCATAATGCAGGTCATTATGATATCACACCCATCTTTCCCCTTAACACTCCCCTTCACCCACACAGCACATAGACACTCTAGTCTTTCACTGAGCACCAATTCATGGCCACGCTAAGTTTGAAATTTAATCTTACTTTTCTCATTACACTTTTCTCTAGATATCGGGGCCCCATATGGATCAGGGGAGATTACACCTATCTGATCGATGTCTAAGTCAAGCTATAATAAACAAGATCCCCAGATGAAGGTTTATAATCAAAAGAGAGTTGAGAAAAAGAAAACAGTAGTGGCATAGAGGGACAGCTAAAGGAAGTTTGACAAAATGGATGAAGAAAAATAGGAAATACCTTCTCTTATTATGTGGGATAAAAAGTACGTAAATAAGAAACACTTCTTGTCAGAATATGGAGATCTTACTCAAAAGAAAACAACACTAAGAACATTTATACCATGAAAACCTAAAACTATATTGCTAAATGGGCTAAAACCTACTTATAAGTTTTGAGTCTAAGTAATCTATGTTAAAAGAATAGTTAAGTTACCGTTTTTCACAGATATAGCAGATTGTTTGCATCTTTAATTTAGAACTGAGGCTATGAGGCCAATTAAGCTAACATTAGAAGTCAGTAGTCACCCAAATCGTTTAAATAAAAATACATTACCCAAATTTCTCTCAGCCCACTCAAACTGCATGTAGACAGCCATTTCAGAGGCAGTAAAAAGGAGGATCTTGGACTAGACTCCTTCACAAAACTGGTTCTAGGTCAGATATCCTATGATGTGTACTGTGAGAACAGTGGTTGTGTCCTAAACTACACTGACAAGTCTCCACCACATTAATGAAGAGCTGGGCATTGTGTGAGTGGGCTAGGAGAATTTCTTTTATGTGCTTATGGAATTTGAATTTGGATAATCCCTCACTTCTACTTTTTGTTAGTAACATAAGTCATATATCTCTAGCCCCACAGAATCACAGTTTGGACACCAAATATGTCTTAGGTAAATGTCTTGAGGGACATTTTATGAATTATTTTTTTTTAAAACATTGTAGGCAAAATCAAACATGAAAACCATAGCCCTTCACACAAGTCCACATAAAACAGAGTTCGACATTAAAGGTCCCATGACCCTTCACTTTATGAGCTTTTAAATATGGTGATAGGTGTAAAGAGTGCTTTGATCATCCTGCTCTGCAGTTGAGAGAAAGGCTGCTCAGAGGCTCGATCTGGAATTTTGCCCCATATGGAGGAAAAGTTACCTCCCCTTTCTCATACTTTGCCTGCCCAGAGAATTTTGGCCCCTTCCCTGAAAAATTAACTCCACTGACTGTCAAAAAATTAACTCCACTGACTGTCAAAAAATTAGCTCCACTGACTGTCAATGCTATGTGTGAAAGACCACCTTTTCCTCTAGAGACATCATGGCTTGCAAACAAGTACTTTTTTTATTTGGATCACTGTGCTGCTGTTAGTGTTGTGGCGCGCATGATATCTGCCTTTTTCCTCATTGAAATGAGTGAGCGCCTCTACAAACCAGGGTGATAAGATGAGATTCGCGAAAATTTAAGGAGTCTTACAGCAGTGGGGCTATAGGCACTGATTTTAACTGCTTGGCTATCAAGGAAATGTCTTGAATCTTACTACAGACCAATACAACTGTCTTTTACCAGCTATGTGACCGCAGTAGTCATTGCTATACACTGTAAACATTAGCGCATGGTATCATGGCCGCAAGCTGGTGGCTCGTCAGAGCTTTCCATCCGGACCTCCAGTGGAAAATGAATGGACGTCTATGGAGCTAGACGGCTGCACTCACCCGTGAAAGTGTTCTGACAGTGGCAGCTTTCCTTATATTAAAATGTCTGATATTACTGGATCAGGAATAGCCTAATGAGGAGGGAAAAGTATGTTCCTACGTTTATTTTTTCTAAATCAAATTAAACAAGCCTTCAATCTGTCAGTAATCCACCAGTCACAGCGCGCACACTTCTGTGTTCACTAAGTGGAGTGCGAGAGCATGGAAATGACTTTCAGCTGTACCGAGTTAAGACTGATATAAAACGGATGCCTAGGCACAAATTGTTGTTTATCTTCTCTGTGGACAGTGGACTAATCTGCCTTATTTTGGGTTTTTGATTATCCATGTGTTTACCGTGAAATATCCGAGTTTGTTTTGACCAATATAATGCAATATGAGTGTAACATTGACAAATGCAAAAAAAACCCAGAAATTTGGAATACAAAGTAATATATCAAATAATATATTACTTAAGATACAATATAATTGTATTTTATTTTAGGAGCTCATCTGACCCTTACTGTATCTGCCAAGAAAAACTCCTAAACACTACTTGGCAACCACCTCCTATACCATAGCAACCATGTTTTATACCATAGCAACCACCCAGAAACTCCATAGCAACCACCTCCTACATGATAGCAACTGTATTTTAATCCATAGCAACTACCCAGAAACTTCATAGCAATCATCTCCTACATTAAAGCAAGTGTGTCCCAATATTTTGTCTATATAGTTTTGCATTACCGCTGTATCCCAAAAGTGTTACAAAAGTAACACCACACCTTGCGCTGCTGAACCGAATGTTTTGATATATAGGTTGCTTGGATGCATGCTACGGTTTGAGCCGTTTTAAATGCAACAAAAGAATAATAAATAAAGAACGAAATTGAGGTAAATACTAATGTGAGACTGCCATTCAAATGAATGGGAGACTTTGGCTTCAATTCATTTGAATTGGGAGGCCCATAACTAGAAAGAATGTGTGCCTGCCACCTAGAAACAACCTAGAAACTCCACAGCAACAACTTTCTACACCTGTGCAAGTGCCTAGAAGCTACAAAGCAATGACCTTAACAAAGTCCATAGCAATTGCCTCCTAAACCTTAGGAACTACATAGCAAAAACTTAGCAATCTCCTTAAAAAATGCAAAACAGCGTAGCAACCACCATGTACACCATACCAATCACATTTACCTCATTGGCAACCACCTCCTACATTATTGCAACTGCCTAGAAACTACTTAGCAACCATCTCCTTTACCACAGCAAGCACCGAGCAACCAACTTCTAAAACAACTGTCTGTTAACTACTTAGCAACCAGCTCCAACACCTGAGCAACCACCTTTAAACCAACCAACGAAAAACATCCTTAGCAACCACCTCCTACACCATAGCAAGCCCCAAGTAATACCATAGCAACCACCAAGTACACCACTGCAACTGCCTATAAACTACTTTGCCTCCTACTCCACAACAAGCGCGTAGTAACACCATAGCAACAACCTTGTATACCATATCAATCGCCAAAAACTCTTCAGCAACCGTCTTTTACACCATAGCAACTGCCTAAAAACGCATTAACAATCAGCTCCTACACAATAGCAACAACTTTTTATGACATAGCAGCCATCCAGAATTTCCATAGCAACCAGTTCAATAAAAAATCTCCTTAGCAAGCATCTGCCTTGAAACTGCTTAGTAACCACATCCTACACCATAGCAACCAACCACAAGCAACACTGCAACTATCTTGTATACCATAGCAACCACCTCCTACTCCACAGCACCTGCCTAGAAACTACTTAGCAACCACCTCCAATACCATCACAACCACTCAAGCAACCACCCCTTACACCATTGCAATCACCTTGTATGCCATAGTAACCACCTACAAAAACCCCTGGCAACCATCTCCTTCACCATAGCAACTGCTAGAAACTACTTACAAATCTCCTACACATTAACAACCACCTTGTATCCCATAGCAATCACCTACAAATCAAAGTGTTACAGAAATTCTGCACCCCAAACCTGGAAACTTTTTTAATTAACTGCAAACCGTTTTATTCAAACACGCCTGCATCGAATTTCCATTGCATTACTCTGTGTCGTTCACCAACTAGTCACGTCTTTTCCCTACACAGTCCTGTTCACTTTGCATTATTTGGTGAAGTGGTGAAGTAGAACCTCGAAGTTTGGGTTCCATATGAAGCTGAGTGTCTGATGTGTAAAGCATGTGTCTGTAGCAAATAAAGGTGCCAACAACCTACAAGCACACATGAGTTCAGCCAAGCATAAAACAGCAGCGAGGGGTGAGAGCTAATTTGTTGTAAGTAAATCCAAGAGTGTAGCTGTCACTGCAGCAGAGGGTATGTATGCTTCTCACAAGGTTAAGCGCCACGAAAGCTACAGGTCAATGGACTGCACATCTGGCTTGTTAAGAAGGTTTTTATAGATTCCCCAACAGCTCAAAAACCCTACTGTGGTGTGTCTACTGATGGCAGTAATCATGGAGCAGTGAAAATATTCTTTCTTCTTATTTGGTATTTTGATTGGAGGAACGGTGGTGTGCAAAGTAAATTACTTGAAATTAAAAGCACCCCAGATGAATCAGCTGATACTAATGCATAATACGTAAAAGACACACAGGAAAAGAACAGGATGTTTTTTAAATGCATTGTATTTACTGATGACAACTGCAATACTGCAATGCAACTGCAATGTTTGGAGAAATCTGGCATAATGAAGAAGGAAACAATGTTTTTGCAAATTTAAAAAAGTCCTTGCAGAAAACGGCTCTTATTGGTGTAGGCTGTCTCATCATGGAGCAGACACACTAGGTGGTTGACAGTGAGCAAATCATTTTTTAAATATACCAGCACTTCCAAATCTGCACTGTGCACACACAGTCTGAAGAAGTACTGTGAGCTTGCTGCAGTTGAATATAGAACTCCTCTTTCACAGACACGATGGCTGCTACAGAGGTTGCTACAGATGGATGTCATGCACACCAGAGCATGTGACGTCAGACAGCAAAGGACATGATTCACCCAAGGAATTTAAGCAGGAAACAGGTAGATGTCTGCACACATACTCTCTGCACTCTTGAGCATTTTTATTTACCTTCTCTGTGTGCATTGTGAATGATTCTTCCTTGGTGGGAATCCTTACTTCTCTCCAGAGCGTTCACATAACAACTGTGTGGTTTAACAGCTCTTTCGTGTCCCTCCATGTCTGGGCTCTTCCATCACGCTATCTATCCCGTGACAGAATGTCTGTGTCCCTGAGCCCAGCGGACATGAACCGCCTCTGGGAAATGATCAATCAGCTGATGGTGGAGATAGCAACCCTGAAGCAGGAAGACGAAGACCGCCAATCCTCGAGCAGAGGTCCCGCAACAGGCGGAGGTCACGCATCATCCTATAACAGGTGCTTCAAAGCCCTCCTGCTGAACGATCCTCTGTCCCAGAGGCATCCGTTTCTGTCCAGACCCCTGTTACCTCCCAATGTAATCCCGAAAATGTTACTGCCTGATCGGGCAGAGTTTCAGTCACAGCACTACCCCTCGGATCGGAGCCGCATTGCACTCCTCACCTCCCTCCTTACCGCAAAGGCAGAGAAGTGAGGTCCAACAGTGCTACTGTTGACTCCTACGAGGAGTTTACTTGCCAACTAAAGGCTGCCTTCCAACACACGTGAGGTGGTAGTAGATTCTGGCTGTATCATCTTCGCCAGGGGAAGCAGAGTGTCAGCAGGTACACTGCGGAGTGTTCTGGCCTGTACAATTATGAGCTATATAAAATTCCCATTGGCTTAACAGGGATTTCTCCACCTAAAAATATCAATTGGATTACTCACTGCAGTTATACACACAAAGGAAAACACACTCACTTTCTAGCCTTCGGGACTAAACTGCTTCAACACACTCTGTACTGTTTCAGTACTGCACAAAACCAGTTTTTTGTTCAGAAAAGGAAGTTTACTCTGCTGCCCGCATTCTCCACCAATATGTAGGAATGTTGAAATTAGGAATAAAAGCTTATTTTATTTAATTTTGTAAGGGAAACATTTTAGCTCAATTTGAAGATCTCCACCAGAATCAGAGAAGGCTGATTAACCTCTTACCAAAGCAGGGCCTAAATCGGATACCAGCTTGAATCTCTCATCCGCCGAGCAAGATTCACAAAAGGATCCAATAATTTGTCTTTATAAAGCTCTCCTCAAGTGTGCAAGTAAGAGGAGTCTGCCTTTAGATAAGAGGGGGAATTTGCTAAAGTTTCATTTTAATTTACAATGAGAGCGAAGTAGGGAATGCAGCCTTGAAGTGATTTCTCCAGTGAACAAGAAAATTGGGGTCACTGATCACAATTTTAACACATTTATTAACTAATAGAGGACAACATAAAACACACATTACACAACACACAACAAGGGACTAAGCAAGGTATGATTGATATTGCTAAAGTTATGGTAAATTGTTCATCTAGCTCTGACCAGCAAGTTTCATATAAACACGAGAACAGCCCAATCTCACAAGAACAGCTCAGCTGTATGTCTGCTATTGCGCCACAAAATTTGCACTGATTCTTGGAGGAGGCGCGAAAACTCGGGCGTCAGTCTTTGGCCGAAGGGATGGAGTGAAGGGTCAGGCCTTGCTTCTGAAGGTTTGAGGTCAGAGTAGATGAGCAGAGGATCTCTGGGCATTCTTGAAGATTCAGCTCAGTCAGCTGTAGAGTGGAGGTGCCCTAAGACGAAGGGGTATTGTCTCTCTTCCTGGGCTCTCTTTTAAAACTGGTCCACTGTCTGCCCCTTTTTTGCTTGAAAGGGGGATTCAGGCCTTCCTCCTCGCTAGCCAAACAGAGAATGTTTTAACTCATAAACTCATTAGTTTCAATTATAACTTCTGAAAAATCAAAACTTCCAATGCCTGAGCATATTGTTGTTACAATGCCTTCAAGTAATGCAAGCAGTTCCCAACTTTACATGTTCAGAATGTTAGTTACAAACAATGAAATATCTGTTCCTCTTTGTTCTCGGTCTCTCGCCAAGTGGTCGGGACAGAGGGATGGTCTATGACTTCTTTTGGAGGCAGAATGGATTTCCTATTTTATTTCCTCCAGAACAAAGTTTACAGTATAGAGGCTAGTACCAGCATGGATATCATGACTAACTGTACATTTCAAAATCAAACAGTTTGGGTTTTTTATCTCCTCTAAACAAGTGGAGCGGGAGTGGGTGACCCTTGAGCATATGTGAGATGTGAGTGTGGGGTGAGAGTGGGGTCAGTAGCCATATGGCCTCTCAGATTCCTGTGGAGACCACATGTCTGACATCTCTGGTTGTCAGTCATTAGCAAACAATCCCTGTTTTGGTCTCTGTCCTACCCCCTCAAGCATGGTGAGGGCAAAGTTACTGTCTAGCCCCTTATCTGGTCTAGCCCCTTATTGCTTTGGCCTCGGCCCCCCCTCTCCTGTTGAATGCGCACAACACCTCTTTTGTCTGTCCTCTTTCTCCAAGAGCAGGGGTCTCTGGAATTCCTCACTCCTAAAAGGGAGAACCAGATGCGGGTGTGTGTCTCGTTTATGGATCAGAATTTTTCTGATCCTAAACGGTGGAGGCATCTACGAGCTCTCTGAAAGACAAATATATCAGGGACAGAATAGTGATCATTTTGAGAGACAAATCTCTGTCAGAAAAGCAGTTACAGGGAGCAATGACACTGGCTAGGGCAATTGAGATGGCACATAGCCATGAGCTCATAAAGACTCCAAGCAAAAAGACACTAGATTGAAAGAGGTTAAATTCTCCCACCAAAACAATGGCAGAGAAAAGAAAAACAATGCAGATGGTCAAAGAAAAGTACATGGTAATAAAAATGGATGAAGTGAGAGAAGTAACATCTTATGAAAATGCTGGGTCAGTGATATTCTTGGGCTCCAATGACAAAGTGCACCTGTTCCACCATGGAGGGCTGATATCATAATCAGTGGACAAATAATCAGTTTTAAAATTGATTCAGGGGCTGATGCTACTGTACTGTCCAAAAAAAAACTATGATAGCTTGAATAAGAAAATACCACTAAGCAAACAAATACCATAGTAAACAGTCCAGGAGGAAAGCTGAAGTGCATAGACCAATCGAAAACAAAAGTAAGTGTGAATAAAAAGCCTTATGTGATCAATGCTTACGTAGTGAGAGGAGGTCACATTGGACGTAGCACTGCAATACAAATGGGGCTAATTAAAAGAATAGAGCAAGTAAGTGAGAGCATGTTTGGCTCATTGGGACTAATGGCATGTGAACCAGTTAAAATAATGCTCAAGAGTACAGCCGAGCCATTTAGCATTCATGCAGCTCGCAGAGTTCCAATCCCAATGCTTACCAACGTCAAACAGGAACTGGACAGAATGGAGCAGTTGGGTGTGATTGAAGAGGTCACAGAGCACACTGCATGGTGTGCACCAATGGTACCGGTTACCAAAAAAAATGGGGATACTGAAATATGTGTAGACCTCAAGCGACTTAATGAGGCTTAAATACGTGAGAAGTACCTTTTGATGACATCATCTGTCTGGGGCTACAGTCTTCTGGCAGATCCCATTCTGGCAGATCCCGTTACAGGACAACAGTAAAAGGCTGACTACCTTTATAACTTCCTTTAAGAGGTACTTTTTCCACCAGTTACCTTTTGGAATTACAAGCACTCCTGAGATTTTTCAAAAACAAATGACTGAGCTGCTATGAAATGTCAAGGTGTGTGCTGCTTTATGCACGATGTCCTAGTGCATGGCCGTATGCATGAAGAACATGAATGTAGACTTGTGGAGGTATTCCAGACCATCCAGGTCTCAGGGCTAAAATTAAATCTTTGGGCAAAATGAGTAAGGCTTCGTTGGACATCAGCTAAGCGAAGAAATCTTCACTTACATGGATCTCTTACATGTATCTAGTGCTTTAAGAGATACTGTTGGGCAAATGGGGTGCTCGCTCTCCAGCTAAACTGATGATATCGCCGAGATGCAAAAAGCAATCAAACGCCTTACAGATCACTTTGCTAATAAATAAGTGTGAAGATTTGGAGTCTAGATAATGGCGCAATAATATCAGATAACAGGAGTTCCCAAGGGCCCTAATTGTTCTCCTATGTTCATTGTCTGCACAGGAGCTTATGGTGTGTGTGTATGTGTGTGATTGGGGGTGGGGGGTTTTATGGGTAACCTGGCGCACATGCTTTGTTTTTTTTTGTACTTTGTTTTTTTTTTCTAACTTTATGACTAGCAATACCGTGAATCCCAGCCCTGACAGGAATGTCAGCACTGCTCAATTTCTTAGCTGGAATATCAGAGGTATGGGTAATCCAGTTAAATGGTCCAAGGTATTTACTCACCTTAAACGCCTACACACTTATATAGCATTTTTACATGGGACACAACCCCGGATAAAAGATCACCAGATGCTCAAACGCCCTTGGATTGCCCTGATATTTTACTCCAATTTTAATTCTAAATCCAGAAAGGCTGCCCCTTTTAATTAATAAAAGAATACTTTTCTCAGCCACAAATGTTATTAATAATAGAAATGGCAGATATATTACAGTTGTGGAAATGTTAATGCAGAAATGTTAATGCAGATTTCCCAGTTTCACAGTGGCGCCCCGGTGAGGTCATTTTACTACTAAAACACTTTATTTACAAGAGACGTTTTCTACAACACACAATAATACTAAAACCAGACCAGGTAAAGAGATGGTATGCTCCCACGTCTAACACAGTGAGAACAAGAGGTCCATTCGGAGTCTGGTGTCCAATGTCGGAGGTCAACGCTGGAGGAGAAGCGTCCGACACGGAGGTCGATGCTGGAGGAGGAGCGCCCGACGCGGAGGTCGACGCTGGAGGAGCGCCCGACGCGGAGGTCGACGCTGGAGGAGGAGCGTCCGATGCAGAGGTCGACGCTGGAGGAGGAGCGTCCGACGCGGAGGTCGACGCTGGAGGAGGAGCGCCCGACGCGGAGGTCGACGCTGGAGGAGGAGCGCCCGACGCGGAGGTCACAGCCGGCCGTCTCGGACTTGGAGCTGCTGCTGCTTGAGTGGCTGGAGCTGCTGCTGCTTGAGTGGCTGGAGCTGCTGCTGCTGCGGCTTGAGTGGCTGGAGCTGGAGCTGCTGCGGCCTGAGTGGCTGGAGCTGGAGCTGTTGGAGCTGCTGCAGCTGCGGCTGCTTGAGTGGCTGGAGCTGGAGCTGTGGCTGCTTGAGTGGCTGGAGCTGGAGCTGCGGCTGCTTGAGTGGCTGGAGCTGGAGCTGCGGCTGCTTGAGTGGCTGGAGCTGGAGCTGCGGCTGCTTGAGTGACTGGAGCTGGAGCTGCGGCTGCTTGAGTGACTGGAGCTGGAGCTGCGGCTGCTTGAGTGGCTGGAGCTGGAGCTGGAGCTGCTGCTGCTTGAGTGGCTGGAGCTGGAGCTGCTGCTGCTGCTTGAGTGGCTGGAGCTGGAGCTGCTGCTGCTGCTTGAGTGGCTGGAGCTGGAACTGCGGCTGCTTGAGTGGCTGGAGCTGCTGCGGCTTGAGTGGCTGGAGCTGAAGCTGCTACTGCTTGAGTAACTGGATTGATTAGCTCAGTAGTGAAGTCATCTGAACAGGAGGAAAGGCTGTGAAGATAGCGCTCCACATTGTGTCTAAGAACAATCATAATCTCCAGTGACTCGGGAGGATAGAAAAAACAGAATTCGTTCTGAATATGAGGGGCCAGTCCCTCACGATACGCCCGTCTGAGAGTGTCATCACTCCAACACTCAGAACCAACCCGGAGCCAGAATTCTTCCGTGTATTCAGCCACGGATCGATCACCCTGTCGTATGGAAAATAATCCAAGAGAAGTCGACTCGCGGGAGGAGGGCGAAGCCGGCGGTAAGGAAAGACGAGATAAAGCCGGCGGTAAGGAAAGACGAGATGAAGCCGGTGGTGAGGAGAGACGAGGTGAGGCAGAGGAGTGAAAATGGGGAGCAGAAGGCTCGGAAAGGGGAGCGGATGTGGAGAAGAAAAGAGGAATAGCAGACGTGGACAGAGGATGAGAACCCGCTGACGCGGTGAGAAGAGGAGGAGTCGAAGAGACGGAGTGAGTCGCGGAAGCCGATGACGCAGAGAGAATAGGGAAACCCGCTGACGCGGTGAGAAGGGGCGGAGTCGAAGAGACGGAGTGAGTCGTGGAAGCCGATGACGCAGAGAGAATAGGGAAACCCGCTGACGCGGTGAGAAGAGGCGGAGTCGAAGAGACGGATTGAGTCGCGGAAGCCGAGGAAGTAGAGAAAGAGGTAGAGACCACAGATGAGGAGAAGAGATTTGAACCTGGAGGTGGTGAAGAAAGTTCATTACGGTCTCGAACCACCGTCGAGGGAGTGGGGCTCGCTTTGTTCGCCTTCCCTTTTCTCCTTCTTCTCCGGGTTCGAGTTCTCTCTCGTGTCGTGGCCTCTGTAACAATGAGATCCTTCCAGGCCACTCGTTGAGGTGGATCCTCCGGTCGTCCACTCCAGCAGTACGTGTATTCCTCTTCATCCGAGGTACGATACACCGGATGCTGGTAGGGTC